>JAGTXR010000356.1:0-261897 GCA_022606575.1 Glossosoma conforme | reverse complement strand
GAGGAAGATGAAGAAATGGGAGGAGAGTCAGACGCTGATTCGGATGGGGACGAGGACCTGCCGCTGGAGATGGAGGAGGCTCCACGGGCGCCCAAGGTCAGTAATCCACACTGATCTATTGTATAGTATAACTTCCATCAGTAACAGTCTAAAGAATTTTAATCCAGAATATTTCAGCAATTGTTAATTTTGTTGTTAAATATTTAAGATTTTTTTAAAAATTTATTACAGCGAAAAACGTTTTATGTTAGGATTACAAGTTGTTAGTCTGCAAAGCTTCCGGTTGTGAAGGTCACTTGGGACAAGGCTAAGATCATTCAACTGATTTATGGCAACCGTATATACTGCAGCAGGAAGTAGATATTATAAAAAATATAGAAAACACTTATTAACAATAATTGAAAAGTGATGATGGGGAGTTACAGAACAAATCAAAAACAAGAAGTACCCTCAAAAGTGACGATAATGCGCTGAATTCATTGGAAAAGCTTATAAAAACAATGAAGAAAAAGTCACGAGATACCTCAGCGAGCTATGATTACATCTGGCTTTGAAAATATGCAAAAAAAAAATGCAATATAGAAATGTCTACTCGGATTTAACGCTATTCACGATTTATCCATATTTTTTTTTGAAAATTAACTCATTTTATCCCAGGTTTTAACCCTTTATCTACTGTATTCATTTGAAATAATGTATTTACTTTACTGATTCTTGTGTGTTGATAGGATATAGAGAAAAATGAAGAAAAACATTTTTTTTTTTTAGTTTTATAAATCCGACTTATAAGTCCGGGCACAACTGCAGCAAAATGCACGATTAATATTGGATTTTGTGGTATGGGACTTAAAAGTCCCCTCAGTAAATAAAGGGTTAAAGCAGATGTAAATGGTCATTTATAGACATGATGCTTGATGTGATGCGTTGTGTTGCTTGCAGAAGGAGGAGATGGAGCTGGAGCACCTGGCCACGCTGGAGCGCCCTGCGCCAGAGCCAGCGCCAGGACTACCTGGCCGGCTCCGTGGTCGGCTCCGTGCAGGCCACCGACCGCCTCATGAAGGAGCTGCGGGACATCTACCGCTCCGACTCCTTCAAGACCAACATGTATTCAATAGGTGATGACAACATCCCCATCTCCCACCCCATTTTAATTTATAAAAGTGTTACTTATAAACTCCAAATTTTCTAAAATAATTTTAAATTTCACATAAAATGAACACCGTAATTAGGGTTAGTAATCTGTCATTTTATTTGGTACATCGGTTGACAATAGTTGAAATTGTTTCCAGAGCTGGTCAATGACTCCATCTATGAGTGGAACATCAGGCTGAAGTGCGTTGACCCCGACAGCCCGCTGCACAACGACCTGCTGATGCTGAAAGAGAAGGAGGGCAAGGACTCCATCTTGTTCAATATCATGTTCAAAGAAACCTATCCCTTCGAGCCGCCATTCGTGAGAGTCGTCTATCCCATCATTTCTGGTATGTAATGCGTTCGCGTTGGAACTGTCATGCATGTTTTTTTATGTATTTATATTATTAAATAATTTTATTATAAATTGTACCAAAGTATAGTTTGTAAAATACACTAATGACTCTGTTAATCACTAAATTTTAGCTTTTTGTCTTGCTTTACGAAGTCGGGATAAAAAAAAAATTTAGAGTTTTTTTAGAAGGAAAATAACACATGTTTATTTATAAAAAAAAATTGTGAAAATAAAAATTGACTGCAGATTATTCCACGAAAATCTTGCCATTGTAGCTACAATTAGTTTAAAATTATTGATTAAAAAAATAAATATTTTCAACTATCCTTAATATAATGTATAATATAACTTACTTTAGGTTTTAAAAGAGGTGTTTTAATGTATGTCTTATAAAAAATATTTTGAAAGATTATTTTTTAACTAACCTTAATACTTCTGTTAGAAGAGAATTTAATGCAAAAAAACATGCCTGCCGTTTTTAAAAATCGTGAAGATATAAAAACGGGAAAAGTTGCAATTTAAACATTGAGGTTCGAGTTGGACAGGAAATGGTTAAATTTACAATACATTTTTTTTTGCGATTATTATTATTTGCAAAAGTTTATTTTATTTTTATATAACAATAAATCTGCAAATAAAATTGTAGTAAGTAGTTGAGCATGTGTGTTTGTGTTGCGTAGGCGGCTACGTGCTGGTGGGCGGGGCCATCTGCATGGAGCTGCTGACCAAGCAGGGCTGGTCCAGCGCCTACACCGTAGAGGCCGTGATCATGCAGATCGCCGCCACGCTGGTGAAGGGCAAGGCCCGCATCCAGTTCGGGGCCACCAAGGTGGTGTCGCAGGGCCAGTATAGCCTGGCCCGCGCGCAGCAGAGCTTCAAGTCCCTGGTGCAGATCCACGAGAAGAACGGTAAGCTATTTATTGCATCTTATCTGAAAATAACTCTTATTTTAACACGTTCATCCCCAACATCGGTTTTTGTAAAGTGACGGAAAATGTTTTTGTGGTATGAGGTGTTAGGGCCGCGTCGGACATTCTGAATAGCAGTTTGTATGGAGCGCGTGGCTGACAGCGCAAAACATAAAGTCAAATTTATGTTTGTCAACCACCGGTGGCCGACACTGATTCATTACAATCACGCCGCGTAGGCCACCGGTGGCCAACACATTTGTTTAACCTTTTTTCTGTTTTTTTTTTCGATTAGAAGGAATGATGAAAAGTTATTCAAACTGAGGTCTTTTTATGTATGTTATAAATTACATATCGAATATTTTTTGAAAAAAATCTTGAATATTGTCTTATCTATAAGCTGATATACAGTGTTCTGAAATTTTAATCGTGTTGTTGGCGTGCCTGATAGGGGTCGGAATATTAACCGAGAAGCAATATAAAAAGTTTAGTTACACTGTGTAGTTATTAGTTGAAACTAAGATTTAATAAGAAATATGAAAAATTGAATGGTTTAGAGAAAACAAATAAATATTTTTTGACACATTTTTTCATCTTTTTTCATATATTATTTTTCTATAAAACTTAGGTTCATATTATAGGTAATTTAATAGAAAGTAATACAAAAAAAGTTGGCAATGATCAAATGATTAGTTTTTATGTGATTCTGCTGGTAATTGGAAAAGTTGTTTTAAAAAAATAGACTTTTAAACATTGAATATTTAAAAGTCTATTTTTTAATATGTATATGTCGTACTCACATTTCAATTAGCAATTCCTACTCCATATAGGCTGCTTTCTTGTTCCTCATAAGTTTTATTGAGTTTTTAAAATCTCATTTCTGGATTTTCTGTTTTCTTTTGATTTTTAAACAATCGCGTCCTCCGATTCACATCCGAATGGGACTTCAAATATCATAACAAATCTATGAAATAAGGAATAATTAAATAAAAAATTGAATCTGAAGTGGTTGGTTGCTTATATTGCCACTGGGATATCTAAAGATTTCATTTATAACAAAAATTAAATGACTGATTGTAAAGTACGCGTCGTACATACAAAAAGTTGTTTCTCATCCATTCAATCTATAGTTCGGTTCGAGACCCGAGTGGTACTTACTAAAATAAATAGACTGTCGGAAATTAATAATATTAAACTTTTAAATAAATGCTGACTGATTGAATAATAAAAAATAATAATAAACACACTCTGAATATATACTATAGAAACATCTATCGTTATATGATGGTAACATTGGTAACAATGGTATAAATGCAACATATTCGACGCATCAGTTCGGGCAGGAGATGGCCGAGTGGTATAGGGTACTGAACATAGGGCAACGGTTGGTTCCAAAGCTCGCTGGTTCGAATCCCGCTTCTGCCGATTTTTTTTCTGAACGAATTGATGCGTATAAAGAATTTTGATGTATAGTTTGTGTATATTTAATTACTAAAAAGAAAACTTTCATTCTAACTTGTAAAAGAAGGCAAATAGGTTATATTTTAGTATCCTCCTGAATTAAATGAATTATCTTATGCTCCATTGTAAATGCCTGATTGATGTTCAATTTTGTTCTGAAGAATCTTACGGCAGGAGTCATTTAATTTATGTTGGAATTTTAATGTGAAACATGTAATAAGATCCCTATGTATATTAAAATGACCATATGTTTGTTTCAGGTTGGTTTACACCCCCAAAAGAAGATGGTTAGGTCACCTTTTATGATGAGATGCGTTTTAAAGTTAACCTTGCCTCTCGGTTTATTGATAAATTTGTGTGAGGGTGACAAAAGACTTAATCATTTTAAAATATATATTTACGTGAACCGTGCGTAATATAAATATGCGGGCGTGGACCTCCGGCTCCAGACTCAGCAACATAACCTCACACCGAGACTATCCTGTGACTGTTTAGTTATTATCTGATTATTTTACTTAAGGCACAAAGACTGCAACTTTAGTTCCACAGTTGATTTAAGATGATCGGCTTTCACAGACGGGATCGTGCGTGCGCCCTCACACTGGGAACTGACACCTCGGGCCCGCCGATAATCACAAACATCAATAAGATAAATAATGAGTTGCGATTTTATCTGAGTGTATGGCCAAAGGGCCTCGTGACTTCTGTCGGCTGGCAAAGGTTAACAGAGAAAATTGTGAAGGGTGTGAAAAAATCACACCTTCATGTGTTGAATAAAATATTATTTGTTTAAGGAGAACAGGCCGCTATGAGATATACGGCACCACTGAAATTTCTCAATACTCTGGCTTCTTGGACAAGGACATGTTCAACTATGGATGAGTCACTTCGATAACTCCTGTGTCTCGCTGTCAGTGTCGGTGTCCCTCCTGACAATGCTGTCCAGTATCGTTCCCGTAACACAAGTGCAGCATTCTGCAGCAGTGCTGGGAGACTGTCGATATACTCCTTTCTGTGAAAGCACTGCTTTATTATTTCGGGAGCGTCCTCGGAAAGAAAAATAATAATTATTATTACATGCCTTGTGTATAAAGAAAGAAACTCTTATTAGATTCGTGCATAACAAATATTCCAGCATTAATTAGGTTTGTGTATAAGTTGAGCGATGGGAGAGATTGAACATAGTAGCATTAGGTCTTGATGGAGATTGTTGAAGCCGCTCGCCCTCGCCACCCACTGTCACGCAATTGTATTCTTGTTCAATTATATATTCTTACCATTTGTTTTTCAGTATTATTCGCATTGTGCTGTCTTATTATCAAACTATTTATTTGTACCTACAGATCTAAAAAGTAATATGAACCACCTGTGCTACACCTGGGCGTAGCATACACCTGCACACGTCCAGGCGCACTGCGGACATACATTCCTTGTTTGATGAATGTGTAGTCTTGAGTGATGATATAAACATGTGTATGTATTCTGTTATATTTTATTTATTTTAATAATTTGCAATTGAAAGTATTGTGATGTTTTTACAATAAAAGGAATTACTGAATTTGTGTAGTTTATTTTTAGATCACCGGTAATGTAAATCCTAAGTGTATAAGTCTATAAAGTGACTTGCGTTAGAGTTGAAGAATTATTCTTAATTAAAATAGAAACTTTTCAAAATCAGGTTTCAAGTCGATGCTTTTCCTTGTAAATTATCGTATAATATTATTTAAAATTTATGTTTCTTGAAAAGTGACAATGATATTATCAAATTTTTGAATACGATGATTATGTATTTAGAGACAGTCTACACCAGTATTACGAATGGTGTGTTGCATGCATTATTTGAAGAAAATACTTCCAGGCGTATATTTAAAGGTGTCGTCTCTTTTGCATGCAAAATTGCACAATATTGTCAACAATGCACAACACGGGTGCAACTTATGCTACAAGTACACAAATATACATTACTTTACTCGTAATAGTTTTGACACACTTTTAATTTTCAGCCTCATATTTGGTGTATTTTTTAATATATCGAATTTCCCATATCCGATTAATGTCACCAATAATAAAAAAATATATAATGCCTACAGAACATGTATAACGTGACAACTAACAGCTAACTTACTGGACTGCATTTCGCAAACACTGAACACACTATTGGTCAGTTCCGAGGGTGGCTGATGGCGAGATGATAGTTTCAACCAAACCGGTAGATAGAATTGTATATATATATATGAATAATAATAACCATTTTATATTGTAACTGTTTCTAAACAAATAAATGAAATGCAGTTGCCAGTGGAAGTAGATGTAATAATGTTGGCTGCACACAGTGAATCAATAAGAATTTATCTCGTACTGTACTTTAGTACGCATTATGCCATCTACGATTGCACATTCATTTTATAATAATGATTGATGAATTAAAAAAATATTTGTATTATTAGTATCACGTAATGTCAATGTGGAAGATCTCCAAATGTGTCGGCAACACTTTACATGTTGCGGTAAACTTAAATTCTCTTCACTGGCGATTGCATATTGTTTTGAAGGCAAATTTGTTATGAAGAAATGTAAAAAAACGACAACTTTCAAAGCTCCTATCAGAGTTGTATATAAGTAGATTATTTAACTCGAGTCTGTATGTTAAGCATCAATTATTGTATTTTAATCAAATAAAAAAATTCACTTTACGACTGTCGCTCCTGATTTATCCAATTCACTTATTTTGTTGTTTATGTTTCGAGAGGAAAAGATCCTCACGTAACGTTGGTAATTACTGTATCGGTGACCATGTCTTTATTTTGCAATTAACCTGTGGTTAGATTTGCAGCTGAAATTTTATTTTTCTTGTTTTTTTTTAAGAAATGTTTCTTATTTTTTATACTTCCCTTAATGGTTTAATTTTTTAAATTTGACAAAAGACAACAAGGCCAAGTAGTAATAAGTTATTATAAATTTATTAATATATTCAATTGTTAAATAGCAACATAAAAATCTGAATGCATCCATTAGTAGAACAACATAAATGTAATCCATATATTTCAATGTATACGTAATGAGAGATGTAAAGTAATCTAACAATTCAACTAAATTAAACGTATGGTACTGACTGGTTTTATTTTAAAATGTTGTAAAATATTAATCAAATCTGCATGAACACACCTGTTTCAAAATTATTATTTTCTTTTGTGCAAGATTCAAATTTATTTTGGAATATTTGTCATTCAGGATAGTATTTACCAACCTTACCTTGAGCACGATGACAACTCTAAGAAAATCATTCCCTTCCTACTAACCTATAAACTCATTATACATTACTAAAGGATTGACATATTTATCTTTAAAGAAATTGGTTATCTCGTTGATGCATTGTAATACAATTTTTTTTTTGATCAATTATCCTTTGTGGAATTTCAAAATATCAATGATGTAAATAAAAAGATTTTTTTAAACAAAAAAAAAAAGTTGAATGAATAGACAACTGTTCTTTCATTTACACCATTGAAATTATTATCCCTTGAATTAATAATTTTTGAGGATACCGTGTTACTTCGTCACGGCTATACAAGTGAATGGTTTATTTTAGGCAAATGACCGACTTGATAATAAGTTTTCATCACTTTAAAACAGATTTCTATATTCCAAGAGTGCACACATTTTTTTTTAATTTGGATATTAATAAAAATATTGACACTTTACTTGAACCATTGGAAAATTTTATTGAATTATGCTTTATTTCTTTTTATGGTGATATTATTATCTTTGTTAGTGTTTTAATTAAATATCGAATGCAACGTGATCGTTGGCCTCTACTTGATGAGGTCCGGAATGACAGAAGAGAGATGTTGTAGGCAAAGAAATGAAGCAGTATGCCGCATTGATGTTTAGTGTAACAATTATTTGATATGTAATAATTTGTTATTGTAATCGTACGATTAAAAAAAGCTCAAACAAATAATTACATTTCTTATTTCTCTATCCTCATGAATCCCTCATTTTTGAAAATGTTTTACATATCTATAGCAGTGATTCTTAACCTTTTGGAGCTACGCACTATTGATTTATAAGGTCAGTTTGCAGAGCATCAAATATATTATGGATCAAATGTAGTATTGGGAAAGGCTATTAGTATGCCACAATTTTTATGATCCACATCAAACTCAAAATGAAAGTGGGCCAAATTTTAAAGGTATTAACTCATTTGGGCCGCAAAAAATTAAATTAATTTTATTAATTGATTATTTATTAAGTTTTTTTTTCTCCAGTCGAGACTACAATAAAATTAATATTGAATAAATATGAAAATGAAAGCTTGCATAAATTAGTAGTTACAATACTACATTACAAACAAGTAGAAAGAAATTAAAATATACTTAAAAATATGTTTATCAAAAGTCAAAGCTTTTTTCAAATATTTGGCATCTCTGCTTTTTTATTACTTTTTCAATGTTTAGGAGAAGTCTTTTCTGCAGTTGCAATTTTTAGAACCTCTGCACAGTGTTGATCACTGGTTTTATTTCTTTCTGAGGCTTTATTTCCTTTCAAAGTTGTGAAAGCTTACTAACGCTGATAAGTACTCCCAAACATTGAATTGATTTCATACGCCATTTTTGTTATGAAACAAAGTCAAAATGTAAGTATTTTAGATTTATTTAGGTATATTGATTGATTATGTTCAAGACATCTATGGGCATAGTTTTCCATTTCATTGAACGAGACTGTTGACATTACAGGAATTGCAAAGCTTGCAAAATCCATCAGGGCCAGTGACACCGACATCAATATTAAACGAAGAACTTATCTTTAATTGATGTGCACAGTTGAAAAAGCCGAGAGGATTTTGCATGAATATGATTTCGATTCGATCGAAACTTGTGTGCTTATCTACTGATTGGTATTGCTCCCAAATAGTGAACAAGAATTAAGAACTTTTATCAAATTTCATCATTTGATCTTTTTCACAGTAACAAAAATTTGTGTTCAAATACTTTAAAATTGAATCCCTGTCTTTATCAAATAAAATGTTTACTATCACTGTCAATCAAGTCAGCTATTAGAAGATATGAATAATGAGTTTACAAATGTTCTATTATACACAGCAATTTGATGGCTAAGGCAAGGAATCATTTTATTTTTGGAGATTCAAAGCAAAAACATGAAATAATGGGTGAAAGTTGGGCCCGTGATCTAGCATTTGCTGTGGATAACACATTTAAGTGATTTAAATTGAAATTATAAAGCTAAAACAAACTCATCACCCAGTTAAATGATTATGTCAAATACTTCATTGTAATGCTGAACTTTACATACTTACCTTTTCTAAATACAAGTCACCTGGATTTGTTGTTAGAAGAATTTCAGAATAGATTTAGTGATTTCTCATCTTTGGATGAACAGTTTTCATTATTCTCGGCAACATTCAACTTGACGTCGTTAAAGCAGAAGATATCATGCAGATGGAATCTGTAGAAATGCACTCAAAGCTAAGAATCCAGAATTGGGGATACCTGGTTTTTATTAATACCTCCACAAAAGCTATACAAACTTCGAAAGAAAACTTTCAATAAAAGTTATGTCAATGTTCGGTTCCACTTAATTGTGCTAATAGTTATATTCATTTATTAAATTAATATAATAGCAACAGTTTGTGAAATTTTTGGCCAAAAACTGATCTAAAAGATATCTAAAAGAGATAAATGATATCTAAAAGAGGGGACATTGGCCACCCCACACTTTGCTTTGTCCCCAATAGATTTTTTCCTTTGGGGATATCTTAAAAGTATTGTTTACAATAGCAACCCAGAGATTGAAGAACTAAAAGAAATTGTGCAATGAAATGCAATACATTGCACCAACCACTTTTCAGGCGGTAATGGAAAAATTTCAGACCAGGTTGCAGGATTAAATAAAATACGGATTTTACTTAAATAACGTTATCTTCAAAAAATAAAATTTTATAGGCATTTTAAATGTTAATAGTTAATGGTTTACCTGTACAAAATGTTAGTGATTTTAAGTTTACTTTATGCGGCTAGCCGGCTTACTCAAAATACCTCATGCCCCTTCCTGGTGCCTTTTGAGTTTGACATCCCTGATGTAGAGCATATTAAATAATGCAAAATAATATTATAATAAACATGTAAATTCGCACTGGAAAATTACGAGCCTTACCTTTTGATCGCGGTGGCCTTTTGGAGGATTTGATTGATTTTTAGACAATAAATACGGATTGTAACGTATCTTCCAGTAAACAATATTATCATTTATTACATATAGTTTTCAATTGGAATCCAATAGATATTATTTTCAGTAAGATATTCAGATAATTTTGAACATTACAAAAGTAGAATGTTGCTGTATTACGAGGCTATTAAATCGACGTAAGACCACTTTAGATGTCATGCACGTTAATGAGTCTATTTTTTGTGCACGCGTCTACAACTTATTGAAAGATGGGAAATATAGGAGACAAATAAAACATATTATTCATACAGTGAAAACTGAATTTAATCATATTTATCAAAAATCATAACTACATTATATATATATATAAACAAAAGTTTTGAATTTTTAATAAATCATGGTGGGGCAATCGTCGAGATGTGAAATCTCATTTAAGTTATCACAAACATACACCATAATTTGTGCAACCATTTTTTTCATATTTTTTTCAATTCATTTATAAAAAATCAGTCACCCAAAAGTCTCAAAAATACTTTGAGCAAATTAAATATATTATTGCAATCAATTGAATTTAAGCCTTAAGCAAGAAAATAGAAATTTCCAATTAATCATATATTTTTCAAGCAATCTATCAGTGATCCCATAAGGGATTAAATTTTTTTTTTCGATATGTTCTAATATATTTACAACATTGTTGATCGTATTTGATAGGATCAGTCAGGTATTGATTCTCAACAATTGCTCCACAATGCTTTACAAACTCATAATAAATATGAAATAAAGGAAAACAAACAGTTCAAATAGATACAGGAAAAAAAAGTTGTCACCTCTATATCGTAATATCAGAAGATTAGTCATTCCCACAAAATCCCGATCGACATATAACTGAAATATATTATTTTCTATGTTTTAAATATATAATAATTATATACGGGAATTTTATTAATTAAAAAAAAACTAGACCGGGTATATTATACATCGGGAACTGCTATTATAATAATAATATATAATATAACGCCTATAGAACTAAACCTATGACTAAACTTAAAAGTATCCAAATAAAATAAGAGTGCAGTCCAGTAACATAAAAGTCATTACAAATTTCTATACTGAATGTTAAAAAAGCATTTAAACCATAAGTATATTTGTAAATCAACCACTTAACATATTTACATGACCATCGAATTACACTTCTTTCATCTTTCGTCGTCGAACTTGAATCTCTTAGGCGAAGTGTTCACATTGCTGCTAAACGAGTCCTCCTCGGGGGGCCGCTTGTCCTGCGACTTGCCCTCGTCCCCCGGCCCCGCCAGCCCCAGCTGCAGGTGCTGCTGGCTCACGCAGATGCCGGGCTGCAGCGGGATCTCCGTGTTGGCGTCGGACGACGTGTCGGAGAAGCCGTGCTGCGCGCGCTCGGGCAGACTGTTGCCTTCGGCCTCGTGGAAGCAACATTCCTCATCGGGCAGCTCGGGGGTCAGCGGTTGTGAAGGACTGTCATAAGTTTCGCTGGGAACAGACGAAGGCTCAATATCCAGGTCGACATTGGAGTTGTCTGTCAGTTTGATTTCTTCGTGATTTTTATCAGATTCCGGTAAATCCGTTTGATTTATTTCACAGTTAGCTTCGAGTCCACTTTCTTCGATTGCATCGACATCTCTTAAATCATGTTCAGTATTTTTTGTTACTTCAAAGCATTGGTCGATGATTTCTGATGTATCGATAACGGACGATATATTATTTTCGGCTAATTCACTCCCCGTTTCATTTTGCGAATGATCAATATCTGGACCTAAATCATTGTTTACTAATTCAATATCATTGTTTATTATTTCATCATCACAACGGGTATGTAATGGACGATCACTTGTAGTCGGATTTAAATTGATGTCCTCGTGGATGCTCTGTTCCGGAATCATTGTACTATTTGTAGTTTCTTCACACTTTTGCTGCGTTACAGCCGCATCAGAGAGTTCAGAGTCTAACAAATCCGATGTTTCAGCAGCTGATTGTTCAACCGTATTCTCTACCGGTTCAGAAATTTGTAAAAGTGAGGTCTGTGAATCTATCTCCTCACAATTTTCATTATTTGATTTATGAATATCAGAGTCCACCGCCTCTCCAGATTCTTCGGTAACAACTTGTTTCATCATTTCTGATTCAATTACATCTGAAACTTGCGCTTCAGATGTTTCTGAAACATCTTCAATTACTCTATCTGCTGATATATCTTCAGGTGTTTCAATATTTGTACTTTGAGAATTTTTCACATCCTCTCTATTTTTAGTTTTCACACTTTCTAAATGAGGCTTGCTGTTTATACAATCTTCATATTCAAGAGATTCTAAAGGATTCTGCTTTTTATCAACTGATTTGTCTGAATCAATTAAATTGGGCGTAGATTGAAGACTTCCTAAAATAGGAGCCTCTAGGTTAGTAGCATCATCGAGAACATCCATAGCGGTTTCTGCAGAAGCAACTTCTATAGCGGCTTCTTCAGAAGCACCTTCCATAGCAACTTCTACAGGACCAACTTCCATACAAACTTCCACAGCGGTTTTAAAAGGTGCAATTTTAATAGTGGCTTCTTCAGGAACATCTTCAGTGAGAAGAGGCATAGAAATGGGAGAATAAGTTTTGGTTTCGACGATATTTGTTGGTTGGGGTGCATCTGTCATGAAGCTTTCTGAACTAGAATCATCCAAACATGGCATCGAAGAAGCCACAAGAGGTGGAGGTTTAATGGTACTTTGTGACTCTTGTCCCCCAGCTGCCGCCGACAGCTTGCCGCCCGGGAAGCCGGCCAGGGAACTTGCCGTCCTCATCTTGGAGCCTAACAGCAGCGAGGAAGACTGCCGACTGCCACGAGAGGAATCATATTCTCCCATTTCCATTCTCGCTTGGGTCATCTCCGAGTCTGATATGCCCACCCCCGGTGACATCATGCTGGCACTCAATAAGCCTGGAGACTGATAGACGACGCCGCAAGACAGGCTCAAGGGGTTTGTCGTCTTGGGAGCTATTCTGGGATCGGTAACGGTGATGGGCAATTCTAATGAAGTGGGAATGTTGGGTGTCGTGACTCCGATGCCGGCAAGGCTGTCTTCCAAGTTGTGAGCGATTGCGTCTACGTTCTGTGCGGCGGGAGTTAGGAGAGATCTTCCACCTTCTGCACTCTTTCTCTTTTTGCTGGGAACTTCCAAAGGTGACATGATCGGTTGATTAAGAGTAGAACTGGTCTCGGAGACGTGACTGTGAACGGAAACGTTAGCGTTCAAGTTTTGGAAGCTCGGACTCAAGGAATCCATACTCATGAGCAATCCGTCAGTGTGGCTGCTCGTTGAAATATTCAAAGAGTCGGGAATCAGAGGTTCCGGTTGAAAGACATCAGTATTGGCCAGCGCGGCAGCTAGGATGTCTTGATTGGCGTTCGCGGTCGGCTGCGCAGCTTGGGGATAAAGGAAACCTTCCGAGACGGAGGCCGATTGCTCTGCGCCTTCTGCGGCTCCGGTGTTCAACAAGATCTGCTGGCCACCAGAAAGTAAGCTCGCTATTTCTGGGTTTCCGGCGAGCGCGGTCAATATTTGTTGCACGTTTCCTTGAAGAATCAGCTGCTGGCCGTCGGCCGTTACCAACTGTTGATTGTCTCCCGCCAGCAAGCTCAGCAAGGTCTGCTGGTCCAGGAGGATCTGCTGGTCTCCTGCATTTATGAGGATGTTCTGTTGACTCTGATCCGCCGGGAGGGCAAGTATCTGTTGCTGACCTTCACTTGTCAGGGAAAGTTCTTTGATTTCACCGGCTTTCGGTTCCAAAG
Source organism: Glossosoma conforme (assembly GCA_022606575.1). Classification (NCBI taxonomy): domain Eukaryota; kingdom Metazoa; phylum Arthropoda; class Insecta; order Trichoptera; family Glossosomatidae; genus Glossosoma; species Glossosoma conforme. The sequence continues at coordinate 248,045 of JAGTXR010000356.1, read as the reverse complement.
TAACTGAAGAATCAGTGAGAGACATCTCGGTTAAAGGACTCGGCATCACCATAGGTACGAGCTGGTTGTTTTCTAAAACCAGAGGTTGGTTATCGATGGGTGTGAGGGTTCCATTTTCCTCCATGCACAAGAAGAATGAATTAGGAGGGCCACCAAAGTTCTCCCCGGGAACAGCCAGCAGCTGTCCGTCAGCCAGCGCGGGGGCTGCAGCTGGCTCCGGCGCCTCGCTGGGCGTCGGCTGCTCCTCCGCCCCCATGATGTTGTCGGGCAGACGGGCATCAAAGTGAGAGGAGATAGAATGATCCGCGTGGACGCTTTCACCCGTTTGGAATATATCAGTCCGGGGAGGTTCCTGTTTTCGAGTGGATATCGCCGTGGCCGGAATTAATTCGTCCAGATTCTCGAGCTCTATTACGGCTTGGCTTTTATCAGAAGCTTTGAATCGGTTGTCGATGACTTTAGATTTAGAAGGCGTCCCGATAGTTGTGACTGCTGGTTTTTTCTGATTTCCCGCCTCGGACTTGAGAGTGAGTAGTTCTCTCAGTTTAGTCTTCTTCACGGGCACCGGGCTGGGCTCGGCCTGCTGGATGAGGGAGAGCGGCGGGAGAGATGAAGAGTAAGTGTTATGCAGTTTGTGTTTTAAGGCGGATTGCTGTTGTTCGGCTTGCTTCTTCACTATCGCAATCTGATTGATCTGTCTGTTGGCCGGTGAATACTTCTGCAGGATCACTTTCTGAGTGTGAACCTTCCCCTGCACGGCCTTGGCAGGTGTATTCAGCATCTGGTTAAAAGGTTTCTGGATGAACTGATCCAGATCACCGGTCTTTTTTAAATGTTCAAACTGAGCAGGAGTCAAATGGACAACAGTTTTTTGAGGTAAGAAACTGCCTTTGCTCTGGATGACGTTGGGTTGGCTCTGTCCGGCACTACTCTTGATCAGCACTGAAGGCTTCCTGCCGATGAGAGTCGGTTTGTCTGTCTTGGAGACGGTCTGCAGCATCAGGCCGTGCTTCACTTTCTCTGCCATCTTCTGAGGCTGAGAGGCCTTGAGCACCCTAAACTGTTGGTTCGGTTGGGCTAATACCGTAGTAGTTTTAGTAATATTGGAAACCATCTTGCTTTGAGAGGTGACGGGGCTCGACTGACTGGTGATCAATTGCCCCTTAGAAGTCAAAATGGTTTGGTTCGGTCGGGCGGTCAGAATAGTTCTGCCGGAGCCGTTACCGGACATGACCGCCTGGCCTTTGGGGCCGACGGTGCTCTTCTGCTTGGCGATGACCCTGGAGGCCGGGATGAGCTGCCCCGTGCTGGTGATGAGCGTGTTCCCGGCCAGGGGGCTCACGAGGCCCCGGGACGTGATGATGGACTGCGAGGTGACGGAGACGGCCTTGCCCCTGGGGGGCTGCACGGGGGTGAGGATGGTCCCTTTGGAGGTGACTATGCTCTGCGGGCTGATGGCGGCCGTTTGCACCTTCCCTTTTGAGAACAGCATTCTCTGGTGCTCCGGTGTGAGAACTATTTTGGATTGACGTCCCTGCCCGTGAGTCAAGATCATTATTGTGTTCCCGGTGGACGCGCCGAGACTCAGGCGGTTCTGGTTCGCCTTCCCTTGGCTCTGGCCGGCCACATATGTTTCAGTAGCGTCCGCAGTCCTCACGATAACTTGTGTCTTGCCCGTCTGGGGATTCATAATAATTTTTTGCTGTCTCTTTCCGACAGTGAATGTGCTCGTATTCCCTGATGACGGCACGATGATAAACTTTTCAGGCTTGGATAAGATGCCGGGCGAATGTTTCAGGACTTTAGAGGCCGGGCTGAACACCTGCAACTTGTCCTTGAAGTCGTCCGGCTTGCCCACGACGATCTTCTGCTCTCCGGTGCTCTGGTCCACCACTAGCATGTGCTTCATCGCTTTCACTTTTGGAGACTTGGATAAAATATTAGGACTGGCAGTTTTCTCCGTAACAGGTTTCGTAACGGGCTTCAGGATTATATTCGACGGTTTCATATCGGGATTGTACTTTTTGATAATAGAAGGCGCACTTTTATTTGTAATATTTCCTATGATAATCTTCGGCTTATCTTTTTTGGGTTCAAGAATAATTTTGGCCACCGATCCGCTCCCGGCCGCACTATTTTCTGGAACCGCCGTAGATACGTTGTCCAAATTCTCAGGTGAGAGAATTTCTTCCGATAAGACGATGGGCATCGAATTGATGTCGAAAAATACGTCCTCATCTTTTTTCTGATCTCCCGGCTGGATGAGCTGCCCCGTGGAGGTGATGATGGTTTTGTGAACCTTGGCCGGGATTCTTTGCAGCCTTTTCAGTCTGGGTTCCGGATCATCGGAGACGGACAGCGGAGGCCTCTCGATGGTGAAGGTTTGCACGTCGCCCTCCTGCCACGGGCCGCTGGGGGCTTTGCTGGAGAGGATGAGTTTGTCGTGAGAAGTGTCTCCGAACCTGTCCACATCCGACTTGTCCAGCTTGTGGGCCGTGGTTTTTCTGATGATGACCTTCTGCTTCTGCGGCGGGACGGCTGCAGCTTTGGGCGGCGAGCCGGAGCCCACGTCGAAATTTAGTATTTTCTCTCTCCCCCGCGGAGTGATAATTTTCGTCGGGAGAATTTTTAAAGCCGGTTTAGGTTTGATAACCTTCGCCGGTTCATCTGACACTTGAAAAGATTTTAATGATTCATTAATTGTGTTATTCGGTAATGTCCTCCCTTCTCCGATGATACTATTTTTAGCCACACTCTGTAGAGCTTTCTTATTCACAACTGGCTTTTCTTCAATAGGCAATTCAATTTTACTGTCGTCATTTGCTTCTCCCGCCTCGGGATCTTCACTAAAAACATTGGTGACGTTACTGACATTCTGTATCGGCTCATTTTTAAAGGCTTCTGACATCTGGACAAGGGACTCGGCAGCATTGAAGCTCTTATCGCTCTCCGTCAGTTTGTTTTCCACTTGCACGTGTGTCTTGGAAGTCTCCCGAGGTGGACTGACTCGGTCACTTCCTTTCAAGATACCGGCGGTAGGCAAATTAAGAAGAGTCTCTGCAATTTGAAGATCCGATTCGGTGGGATTATTGTCATGTTTATTTTCTACGACCTCTTCTAATATTTTTTCAACATCGGGCTCGGGTTCGTTAGAAATAAAGGCGTCGGACACAAATGATTCATTTAATATTTTGTTGTTGGTATTTTTCACTAAAGCTTTGTTTCTATCTTTTATAATCGCATTGTCAAAATGATCATCAATAGTCCCCAAGTGATCCTCAATAGTCCCCAAAAGATCATTTGTGGAATGAGCAATTTCAGGTGTCGCCTCATCAGTTTTAAGGAGATCGGCAACAGAGTCATTGTCCCACTTGTCCTTTATGTTTTCTTTGAGGGTAGTTTCTGATTCAGTCTCACTCGGTTCAAGATTTTTATTTTTCTGATCGGAAGATTGCGTCGTTACCGCTTTTATCTTTTTTAGTTGAATTTTGGGTGCGAGATTGGCAGTCTGACCGGGAGGAGAAGCTTGTATTTCCTCTGAAGGCTCCGCAGCCGAGGCTTTAGGGGTCTCCGGCTGGACCTCGGCTTCGGTAACATCTTCCATGTAAGTGGGGGGTTTATCTACACTAGTGTTGTCCGCAACATATTTTTCTATGGCATCCTGACTCCTCGAATGCCTGCTCCTAAAAAACGTTTTCGTCTTAAATATTGACTTCCCGGTTTGTTTATCATTAGAGTTTTCCTTCTCAGAGTTTTTTGCAGGTAAAATGGCACCTCTCTGGCTCTCGGTAAATTTAACATCGTTAGGGAGAGAAGGTAATGAAGGAACCACCGTCTCCTCTAAAAGATTATTTATCTCCGAAGCGAGATCAGGTTCAGAAAAGTTTTTCTTATTGGCATCGCCCTCTTCTGATCTGTCGCTCTCTACTGGCGGCGAATGCGTCTCTGTTGCAGTGTCCATGGCCTCCATTATGTTCTTCTTGGACATTTCATCACTCTTGCTGGACAGTCGAGGAATTTTCCGGCCCAAACTTTCGATCGGAAGTTCTTCATCTTCATCGTCAAAGTCAAAGCAAGACGCTAGTTTTCTCACTTTGCTTCGCACGGGCGAGTCGACATCTTTAGTGACACTCGTGGAGGGTGCTTCACTCTGCACCTCACTGGCAGGTTTCACGTCACCGGACGTTTTCTTTTTGGTATCCGCACCTTTCAAGTCTTCTTCCGCTACTCCGGAAGTATCCACGGCATCGACGTGTTCTTTGCAATCTTGAATGGAAATATTTTGGTTTTCCGTCAAATTTAGGGACGTCAGGAGATCCATCGAGGCATTACTGTCTTCACTCCAATCGGCCAAAAGAGAATTTTTAATTTCGACATCGGTCTTTGGCTTCTTGGGTTCTTTTTCTTTATTTTTGCCAGCTTTCCTTTTAGCGGAAGTCGACGAGGTTTTTTCTCCAGGAAGGTGGCCGGGGGATGAAGCTTCGGAGTCTTCCTGCCTGACTTTCTTTGGTCTGCCTCTGGGTTTCTTTTCTAGGGAAGGAGCCGCTTTTACCAGTAAAGAAGTTGAGGAAGTGGCCAGCTCGAGGTCATCCTCGAGTGGGGATTCCGCTCGGAACTTGATTTTGACCGGCGACTTGATCTTGTGTTTTTTTGGCGGCGTATAAGGAAGGAAGCCCGCACTGTGGGACTTGTTGTGGAGAATAATGACATTCAGGCGCACCGACGTGAAGGCGCAGGCGTGGCAGGTGTAGAGGCCGGGGCTGGCGGGGGAAGGCGAGGGGGCGGGCGAGGGCGCGGGGGAGCCAGCGGGCTCAGGCGTGCTGGGCGGAGTGGTCTGTTTGCCCGACTCCTGGACCAGAATGTGGGCTTTGTAATCAGATGTGCCTTTCAAAATCTGAAACGAGAAGAAATGTTCTGAAGAACCCAACTTTGCGTTCACATTACAATGTGATTTTTAACAAATTGATAAAAGTATACAAATCTACAGCAAACATCATCATCAATTACATTTCTGTTGTCAATATCGGAGAAAAAAAATGGCTGACGTTGGGATTTAAACTGCGAACTTTGTACTTTTGTTCTATTCTACACATGGCGTCGGTCCATTTGCCAATTTCTTCTAGCAACCAACTTGAGAATTAATATTATATTGAGATATTAAGGAGAGAAATTCATAGTTAAATGGAATCAATCAACAAGTCATCGAATATGTTACTTTGTTAAAAATTATTGGTATTGATCATCAATTATCTATTCAGTATTAGAATATTGTAATATAATCTACAAAATCTAAAAGCAATTTAATGTGAACAATGTGATTTATTTATTTTTATGTCTACAGGAATTTATATTTTAAACTAGACAACTTCACTGAAATCAATCTTATGATCTAATTAATTAATCTTAAGATAATTGCATTGTTACTTGATGATTATTGTCATTTGAATGCATCTCATAAACACACCTTTTGTATCATCCTAGGATGTGTAATTCTTGGACTGTCTTGGTTGCTATTTTTCTCAGATTTTATTTTCCACTTGGAAGGAGAACCTGCAATGAACAAAGAGGTAATATTACTGTAAAAGCAAAATTGAGACACAGGAAATAAAAATTATCCTACAACATTGATGATTTTATCTTTGAATTATCAAATGAATGTTGAAAGTTCAATCTCCAGTGACCAAGATATTATTTTCAGGCTCATTCTTCAAAGACATAGGAAGTATTTAGTAAAAAGGTTGCAATATTATATTACTCATAAGTAGAGACCCGTATTTTTAGCATTTTGCAATAGATGCGAAATATATGCTAATAAATGTGAATTTCAGAAAATATGCAAATAGATGAAAATCATCATTATTTGCGGAATTTTATGTTTTTTAAATAAATTTTGATTAAGTCTAACTATGTTGACTGATTATTACTAATAATCTTTATTATTAATCCCCAATTTTTCTGTAAATAAATTTTGTACCTGTAACTTAGACGATTCCTGAATTGCTTACCCTATTTTAGAATTATTTTGTTTAATATATATATTTGTAAGTATTATAAATAAATAAAAGAAAAATGTATTGGAATTAATTATTATTTGTATCTTATAAAAATAGATGCTAAAAAGAGATTAAATAGATGCTAAAATCAGCTTTAAATGGTCTAAAACGATAAAATCCATGCTTAAATGCTATGAAATGCTAAAATCTAAACTTTTAAATTCTCCAAAATGCTGAAAATGAAAAATAGATGCTAAAAATGCGGGTCTCCACTCAAAAGGTTTGGATTGTATTTTCCATTTTTAGTGGTCAAATTCTTTCTACGAAGTTTTAAAATAATTGCAACTGCAAAATTAAAGTAATTAATTGACTGATGACACTGCATAATTATAATAAATGAAAAATATAAGTAATTATTTGTAATTCCTTGAATATTTGTAATTGATACATTCCGCAAATGATGAAGCGGCTTTATTTGCTTTTATTATATAGAAAACATATCCATTACATTCAATTCATAATAAATAGGTGTTTTATCGAAAAAAAATCAAATATATTATCCTCTTGTGTGCATATTCTTGCACTAATTTTATCTGATGTTCTATGATACTGTATAAAAACAGAACAAAAGGAATGGAGGTTATCAAAAGTCATTTGTATCACTTTCAAAGCAGTATTTTTATCAGTCACCTAACAAGTATTTTTCGGCGGGCATAGCTTTTGGTTAAAGCAATTGCTTGACAAACCGAAGGTTGTGGGTTCGATAATTTAAAAATAATATTTTGAATCGACTTTTAAGCTCTATATATACTCCCAGTTGGTGTGAATTTGATCCCTCACCTGTAAAATGCAAGTCATAGCCTATTAACCATTTCATGCTTGTTTTTTTAGCTGTAAGACGTGTGGTGTTTCATGAGTCATTGATAAATACAGCTAGAAGCCGACCCTTTTTTTTTGTATATGCGTAAACATCATGGAAAGTGAACGCTCGTACAGGTGCGAGACGACGTGGACAATTATCCCGCACCGGTACGAGCGCGAGCATGAAGTGGTTAATCTAAATTGGTGGTTGACGAAAATCGTCCCATGAAGACCACCAATTCATGGTGAATTCCTGTAATAATAAGGATGATGCGTGAATGTCTGGTTGTAGTCTATGACGTTGGCGATTCAACACTCCACATGCAGCGCTTATTCATATGAGATAGAGATGAAACACTTCAGAATCACCATCACCCATCTGTCGATATTCTCATGTATGTATGTACATAAAAAAAAACTCTAGCTTGCATCATCCTCGAGCAGAGATCGGTAAACTATTCATGTCACACCGGCCTTAACCCTTTGATTAGTGAGTTAATTTTGTTGCATTCATAACATGAGAGTGAGTTGAGATGCCTCTTCCTCTTCCGAATCTTCTTCCGAAGAATCATGCATATGAAACACCAAACCATCGAGATCTTCTATAATCTCCTCATCCTCACTTTCCACAAATATATTATTTATTTCTTCTTCACTTAGTCTGTGCGACATTTTGAAGGGTTTGTTCACAATCTATATATATAAAAGAAAGTCGGGTTATAACTGTTTTTATAACTCAAGAACGGCCTAACCGACTTGGCTGAAAATTGGTGGAAAGGTAGCTTAGAACCCAAAAATGTCCATAGGATACTCAAAATTGATTCGATTAAGAAAAAATATTGAACATTTACGTAAACATGTTTTCATACAAGACTATTGTAACTTGACAGCTGTTAGTTGAGAAAGTGTTGCCATAGCCAGCAACATAACTAAAAATGACGCAAGAGTAGGTATTGTAAGTAGGTACCTACGTAAGGTACGGAATATTTTGAAACAAAAAAAAACAAAAGACAGGAAAAAAAAGACAAAAAAAAAATATTAGTCAAAATATCAGTTTAATCTTTTATTTGTTAAAAATGTTATAACAAAAAGCAAATGGAAAGGCATCTTCTTATTCTATTGTGTTATTTTTATTTTTTATTATTTTCTCTATTTATTGTATATTTATGTACTCAATGTTTCTAAATATTTGTAAAAAAAAAATGGAATTTCGATTCTGTATATAAATAAATAAATAAATATATAGATATGCCATCTATGTTTTTTTTGTCTATGGTTTGATAGATATTTTGTCTATCGGTTGACGTTTTGTTCCGAGAGCATTTTGCTGATTTTATTATTGATTATTGATAATGCCGACACCAAAACGTTCGAATCTTTCACAACAAAGCCGTCACGCAACAAGGAATCGAAACATTGTCAATGAAAGGACTGACGAAGAGCAAAAAATGTCGTGTGAACAATCCATCGAACCCATTTAACCTGTGGCACAAATACAAGAATAATATGTCAGAAGATATTTTACATCAAATTCGTGTTAGTTCAAGAAATCCTGATCTTAAGATGAATGAGGAAATACATAATCGGGCTTTGCTCTTAATCGAAGACATGTGTTACCTCATGTGCGGTAGTTTATTAGTCAGGTTAGGAATGCCAGCACCAGATCGTGAAATGAATGACGCATTTAATCGAGAATTGGAACGGGAACGTGAATATGATCACCATGAATTAGATTTAGTAGTTCAAACGAATGTACCGCTGTTGAATCCTCAACAAAAGGAAGTTTATGATACATTAATGAAGGCAATTGATGATGGAAATGGTGGTTTATATTTCCTGGATGCCCCTGGTGGAACTGGTAAGACATTCCTCATGTCAGTAGTTTTAGCCACTGTCCGTGCGAGATCCAACATTGCGGTTGCAGTTGCTTCTTCTGGAATAGCAGCCACATTGTTAGAAGGATGCCGTACGGCTCATTCAGCATTAAAATTGCCGTTAAATCTTCAAACTATTGAAGAAACTACATGTAATATTTCAAAACACTCCGCAATGGCCAAAGTTTTATCAGAATCGAAAATCATCATCTGGGACAAATGCACAATGGCGCATAAACGTGCATTGGAAGCACTTAACCGATCATTGAAAGATTTACGCAATGACTCGAGATGTTTTGGAGGCGCAATGATTTTACTGTCTGGCGACTTACGTCAAACACTGCCAGTAATTCCAAGATCAACTGCTGCCAACGAAATTAACGCTTGCCTCAAATCGTCGAATCTATGGCACTATGTAAAGAAGCTTCAACTGACAACAAACATGAGAGTTGCATTGATGAATGATACATCTGCTGAAGATTTCTCTGAGCAATTGCTGACTATCGGTAATGGTCGAGTACTTGTCGACATATCGAATGGATTGATTTCATTTCATCATGATTTCATCGAAAGACGAACTCATCAACAAAGTATTCCCAAACATCATTACTAACCACAAAAATAATGAATGGTTGAGTGAGCGAGCAATTTTGGCGGCTAAGAATAAAGATGTAGACGACCTTAACTACATAATTCAGAATGATATCATTGGTACACTGCATTCATACAAATCTATTGACTGTGTAACGAATGAAGACGAAGCCACTAACTATCCAATTGAATTTTTAAACTCATTGGATGTGCCTGGCTTACCACCGCACAATTTACGACTAAAAGTTGGCTCCGTAGTAATCATGCTTCGAAACATGACTGAAGAAGAACAATTGCACCTGGACGTGTCGAAGAACGAGGATTTAATCTGACATTCAAGGTATTTATTTATTTATTTTTGTACTTACACATAAAATAATTAACAGAATAACATACTACACTTATTACTTTGAATTATGTATGCTAATTCTAAAAAAAAGTGTTTATAAATCAGTAACATTGTCTTTGCTTTTGATTCTGTAGATACAAGGACAGATTCACCATCGAATCGGATCATTCCAACCTCTCGAAGATGCAAAGCATAAATTTGTACAAATATACTTCAATGACAATATGGAGGAAGAACTTGATCGACGTCTACAAAGTCGTGATCAGAGCGGGGATAAACGACCATCTGGTACACACGTCGCGATACTGGGCAACTAGAACAGATATCTGAAACACGTCGTTCATATGACACGTTGCAATACCCACTGATGTCTTGGCACGAGAAGATGGATATTATTTCAATATCAAAATGAAAAATCCATTGAATGGTGAGTAATCAATATATATATAAATAATCAATATCATAGTTTTGATTCCGTCATGACATACATTTTACAGTGCTTGGTTTTGCTTTATGCTTCCAATAAAAGACCAATTACACTGCTTATTACCAGGAAAATAACAGACTTAAAGATTAAGATGTTTGTTTAGAGAAAATTGGACAAATAACCGGCAAACGATTTAAAATCATTTATCTTCACCCCTTTATAATTATGCTAAAAATATGGATGTAAGCTTTACATACAAAATAGCAAATCTATTGTCTTAATTTCAGATGAAGAAACTACCAAGAAGGTTAGCTCGCCGAATTATTACGCATATCGTTTGATTATTCGTCGAAATGCTGACAACTACTTGCTGAAGTTTCGTCGATTACTGCAATAGAATTCAACCAGACCAAATATATGATATCATATGTACCGAAAAATTCAACTTAATAAAATCCAAAATCTGCTCATTTATTGCCTTTCGGGTGAAACAAAGTTCACAATTATGTATATTTTAGTGACCAATGAAATCAATCGATTTGAACAGCACGATCTAATTCCGAAGAGAGCGTGGGCAGACTGACAATACCTGTACACACAAATTGTTTGGTGAGGATTACAACAATAAAGATCTACATATGTATTGAAGTCAAACCACCGTTGTTTAAATATTTTTTTTCGCAATGTTTACTTGTTTTTATTTAATTAAAAAATATATGATAAAATTCTAATGATTTTCACTTATCATTGATAAATCTATGTAGAATTTATAAAAAAATACGTAATCAAATTTTATTTGAAATTGAAAGCGTGGGATTTAAAATAATGCGCCAGGGTGTGTGAACGTACCGGTGCGTTCATACCGCTCAAAGGGTTAATGAGGAAAAATGATGAAAGTAATTGGTGTCATCCTCACCTGGCGGGCGCCCCTTCTTGCCGGGCGTGTAGGTCTTGCTGGGGCTGGGCTCGCCGCCAAACAGCCCGGCGTAGCCCGGCGGGCGCTTCTGCGGCTGGAACTCCTCGCTGTCCAGCAGCGCCGGGTCGCCGCTCACCAGCTGCTCTGCGCGCCGCACGCCGCCCGGAAACTTCTCCATGTGCGCCAGGCCCAGGCGGTGCAGCTCTGCGCACACCACACAATCACAACACTGGCTGTCACGATCCATCAGGTCAGACGGGCGATCGCAAATGTTTTAATAAAAAAATTTTTTTTTGCAAAGTCTTCAATTTAACAAGTAGCTCACAGTAAAAGCATTAATTTCCCCGTTATTTTAATTCCAGTAATTGTAGAAAGCTGATTTTTACCATTTATATAGTTTGGTGGTTATGGTCTCATTAAACCGAAACAATTCATCTTCTTTTTTCTGATACCGATACTGCTTTCTTTAAACATTAAAGATAATTAACCATTACAGATTATTCATTTAGTCAATGATTTTTTTAATGAAAGATTGTTTTTGAAATATATATCGATAGCAGTTGAAAGGTGCAATGTCGCTTTTTAACCAGTTAACTGAAGAATTTGGAATTTAATTTTGCTCATGTTAAAAAGAAAACACTTGGCGATGCAACTCAATGCCTAGATGTACATGGTATATGATGAACAAACAAAATAAGCAGTAGCTCGTCATGCCCGTTAGAGTGGAATTTCAGATGTGTCTTGACCGAACATATCGTTATACCCGCTACAGTTGCTTTTTTGGAATGACGGAATATTACGTCATACTCGGTTAACAGGTTAAATTATAACACAAGAAAAATCATCAAGACACACACTTCACTGAATTTTTAATGTATAGTAATTCCCTAAATACAAATGAGAATGTACTCTTGAATTCCATATTATTCACAAAAACTAGGGATAAATATGTGCATTGTAAACATTACAATGTTAAACATTTTGTAACATTCTCATTTTAAATAAACCTTACTACTTTGCATATTCGCCATATTCCAAGTTGATAAATAAAATTGACAAAAGTGTGCATCAAAAAGTTAAATAAAATATTACCTAATCCTTTCTTGATAAACTCATGTTTCCTGCTACAGTTGTACTTGAAAATAAAATTGTCGTTCTTCACGTATTCACTGAAAATTGAAAAAAATAAACATTTTATTCATTTGACATTAACATATTACAGCTAATGCATAAAGTGACAACATTCAAAGTCACTCATTCATCATTACTGGATATGGTCATTGCGAACTGCCCCCACAAAGCTGTCCACTGTCATGCGTCTCGCCTCATCCCATATTGAACAGATGGTTTTCCAGGACTGTGACCCCAGGCTTAAAAAATCAAACTATCTTACCCTCCCCAGTCATTAGAAGAAATAATTTCAAACTGACTGTAGGAAACTTATTTTTATTTGAGCCGTGTGGTTATCTTTTGATACTCAAACATAGGGTGGAGTGTGTCGTGGGTTGCTTTGGTGAGCTCCTTCTTGGTGGTGACTTCTCGCCATATGTTTGGTGGGGCGATGCCCGAAAGTTGATATAGCTATAAGTTTCCTACAGTTGACAACGGAACTGTTGATACCTCAGGCCACCCTGCGACTGAACATGTGGAGAAGCGCAACTGGGAATACTTGGATTGCCCCGAAAGAGGACCTAGCCCCTGGACACGACCAGGGGTGAAATATATGGAGGTCCCTTAACAGACTTCGGACTGGAGTATGCAAGACGGGAGCACAAATGAAAGCCTGGCAGTTTTACAGCGGACCGACTGAATGTGACTGCGGCGTGGAGCAGACTCTGCCCAACCTTCTGGAGTGTGCGCTGTGTCCGAATAGCTGCACCCAGGAAGACCTGATGTTGGCCAGGAGTAACGCCATCGACGTCGCCAACTTCTGGGCAGACAGGATCTGACTCTGTAGTTTCCAACACGATTATATATATATATATATATATATACAGGGTTTGTCCGGAAAGTAATAGGACTGATTTTTTTCCGCCGCGACTGTACTTCGGAGTGCGCGCGCACCGACTGGATTCGGTAGAGAGGGTTCCTAGCTTACCAACGAGCGGCTGGTTAGTTGTCTCCGAGTGCTCGGAGAGTCAGGAGAGGCTTTTTCGCACGAAGTGTCTCTTGACTGGTGCAAGCCATGAAAGTGCAGCGTTCGTTAGTTCAGAGGTATGCGATTAAATTCTGTGTGAAACTCAGTAAATCTGCGACAGAGACGTTTGATATGATCAAGCATGTTTACCCAGATGATGCTTTAGAAAGAAGTGGTGTTTCGGTGGCACAAGACCTTTTCGGAGGGCCGGGAAGAGGTTACCGATGAAGACCGAGCTGGAAGACCTTCGACTTCGACAAACACCGACAATGTGACTCGTGTGCGCGAAGTTTTGAACCCAAATCGTCGACTAAGTATTCGTTTAATTGCTCAGATGTTAAATTTAACAAAATCTGTGGTTCATGACATTGTGACGGAGCATTTGAACATGCGCAAGGTGTGCGCGAAGAAGCCCGGCTCACACCACCTTTCTTGTGACCAGCTACCTGACCAAAGAAGGCATCCCAACGCTTCCGCAGCCGACCTACAGCCCAGATGTGGCCTCCCCGGACTTCTTTTTGTTTCCCACCTGAAAAGGTCGATGAAAGGCAAGCATTTTGAGACGACAGAGGGGATCCAAATAGCTTGCACCTCGGCTCTAAAGGCTATTCCGGAGAACACCTTCCGCGACGCCTTCAATGCTTGGAAATCGCGCTGGCAGCGCTGCATCGACGCAGAAGGAGCCTAATTTGAAAGTTTTTAAAGAATTGTAACGATTGGCTCAGTGTTTTTTTAAATCGACTCAGTCCTATTACTTTCCGGACAAACCCTGTATTTATATATATAAATATTTGAAACCTTTTTTTTAAAAGTGTTTTTTTCTAACAATTGTATTGTTGATCTATTATGGTTTGCACGATATGTCAGTTTGCTTTATTAGATTTATTAGGTAGTTCCAAATAATGTTGCTGTGCTATATCTGCTACCAACTTGGGGCTCATGAACACATCACAATGCGGAGAGCATAAAGATTAGAAGGAAGAGAATGAGAAGTATTTTTCTGATTATTGGAACACTAAAAAATAAATGTACTCTGCCTGCATGAAAAAAATTATCGTTCGCTTCCGAGTAAAATATGGTAGCGGGATGCCGAAAGAAGATTTATCTTCAAATTTTTTTCGAAATTCGATGACATGACAACTCACAAGGACTCCTCCTGGAAGAAGCGAACCACGGCGATGGGCGGCTTATGGAAGGAGCGCTGCACGTCCTCGGGCAGCTTGTCGTGGCCCACCACCTCGCCGGGCCACCAGCGCGCTTCCAGCTTCACCCACACCACGGCCCCGTCCTCATAGCTCTCGGGGTCGCCCATCACCGCTCACTGCAGGGGGGCGACTCTCATATCTGAAATGGACAACACATTATTATTTATTTACCCACGTATTACTTGTCTTTATCATTTTTAGTCATCCGCGTACGTAGAAAATACTTCAGTTAATATAAAACAGCCGTAAAAATGATGTAGTCAACCCACTTATAGCGTTTTCGTAAAATCAGATTAGTCCGATACTCCCGAGACCTGGAATATTTAGTCCTAAGAGGCAGTTCAACCTCTATAACAGTGGTTCTCAACCGGTGCACCGGGTGCACTGGTGCACCGCGAGCTTGTTGCAGGTGCACCGCGAGAAACATGGGTAAAAAAAAAAAAATCTAACAAAATCGTGAATCAGACCAAACTATTAATGACACAGAGAGTACAAGTGGAAGAAGTAATGACGATATTATTAGACATCATACGCCTCATACAAAAGAAAATATACCCAGTAAAATCAGAAAAATTAATCGACAGTATTCTGAAGAATATTTACGTTTCGGTTTTACTAGCATCAATGAGGAAGGATATCACATTACACTATGTGTCGTATGAGGAGAAAAACTGTCCAATAGCTTGATGTATCTCGACAAGTTAAATAGCCACTTCATTACGAAGCACGCCGATCTTACATCCAAAAGTAAAGATTACTTTGAAAGATTGTTAAGCATGCAAAAAAAACAAGCGAAATATTTTGAGAAAACTGTTAAAATTTCCGATAAGGCACTACTGGTGTCATACGTGATTGCTGAATTGATCGCAATACAATTAAAACCACATACTAAAACTACATAGTCTCTAATTTTACCTGCATGCTGTGAAGTAGAAAAATTATGTTTGGTGATGAAACAAAAAATTAAATTATGAAAATTCCTGTTTCAAATGATACAATAAAAAGAAGAATTTTAAATATGTCAGATGATATTGGAAAAACAGTTACTGATAAACTTTTCAAATGACATTTTGCTTTACAAGTCGACGAATCGACTGAAATTAGCAGTAAGTCACAATTACTAGGGTTAGTTCGTTTCATAATCGAAAATAATATAGTGAATTAATATCTAAACTGCAAAGAACTTACCGAACATACGACTGGACAATATGTTTTTGATTATTTTTCTTTATATTTAGAACGTAAAATATCGTGGGAGTCATGTGTAGGAATTTGTACAGATGGTGCTCCTTCAATGGTAGGCTCAATTAAAGGATTTGTTACCCTTGCAAAGAAAAGAAACCCTAATATTATACATACGCACTCTTTTTACATAGATAATCTTTAGTGTCGAAAACATTACCAGCGGCACTAAAGCCCGTACGAGATCAAATTGTAAATATGGTGAATTTCATAAGTTCAATACCTTTAAAAACACACATATTTAAAAAACTTTGCATTTCTATGGAAGCTAAATATGAGTCTTTGCTTTTTCACACTGAAGTCAGGTAGTTTTCTAGGGGTGAAGTTATTTCTAGATTCATAGCACTTAAGAATGAGTTATTAATCGTTTTTCGAAATGAAGGTATGGATGATTTTGGTAATGTCTTCAGAATAATGATTGATATACTAAAGTAGCATATTTAGCAGATATTTTTAATTACTTAAATAACGTTAACACAACCATTCAAGGAAAAAACGAAAATTATTTGCCATCCATTGACGAATTGTCAGGATTTAGGAAAAAATAACTCTTTGGAAAAATCTAATAAAAGAAAAAAAAATAGATATGTTTCTGTCACTCAACAAAAACATACCCGAAGAAATTATTTCCGCGATAATAGATCATTTAACTTTATTAGAACAAAATATCGCACATTATTTTCCTTCTTTAAATATAGAAAATTATGACTGGATACGAAATTCATTTGCTACAATTGATACACCATATTGTGGATTTTCATACGATTTCTGTCCAAGATGAATATCCAGTTCTTCACATGAAGGCACTGAAAATTTTGCTACAATTTTCAACATCATATTTATGTTAGCTTGGTTTCTCAACAATAACTAATATAAAAAATATAAAACGACAAAGACTTACAATATTTCTGATATATGCATAAACCAACAAGCTCAGGTATCCCATTGATTGATTTTTGATTGATAATATAAATTAAATTTTATTAAGCATGGACGTCATTTTGGGTGGATAAGAGCCGGGAGAGAAATGACCCCCTTTCTAGATTACATTCACCTTCAAATCTTAATACAAATAATTTTAATAAAACATGTTTAAATATTTAAAAAAATCTAAAGAAAAGTTTACGAAGTAAATTTATATTCAATATTAAACATTTTTTTTCTATAACTTAACTGAATATATGTCAAATAAATTGTACGTAATTTAGTATGTAACTATTTTTTTTAAAATAAGTATGTAACAAAAATGATTTCCATATTTTTTTTTGACCTCTTGATTCTGGTGCACCGCCATTTTTTTCCACGATCAAAAGTGCACCGTGACTTCAAAAAGGGTGAGAACCACTGCTCTATAAACATAGAAGGGACCGTTAAATTAAAATTTTCCGCAACAATAAAAAAAATCTTTATATTATTGCCACATTGCTCTTGTTCATCAGTAAGAAGATCTGTTGAGATGTTTTAATGAATATAACTAGCAACATGAAAAATAAATAAAAAATTTAAAAACCATGACTTTAACCTGTTAACCGAGGAAGTAACTCGATGCCTAGATGTACATGGTATATGATGAATAAACAAAATAAGCCCTAGCTCTTCACGCCCGTTAGAGTGTAATTTCAGAAGTGTCTTGACGTAATATATCGTCATACATGCTACAGTCGCTTTCTTGGAATGACGGAATATTACGTCATACTCAGTTAACAGGTTAACCACTTCCTTGGAAAATTATTTTGGCAAAAATGTTCCAAAAAACCTATTTTTATTTTCGTTTACTTTGAAGCATATAAATATATATTTATTTATTTTTTAACCCTTCGAAGTCTATTTTTTTAATATTGTTTTCTTAAAAAGAAAAAATATTTAATTAGATTAATAGAAAAGTGATTTAAGTCTTTGAAGTAGTTTTATGTGTGTTATGAACTACAAAATCAAATATTTTAACCTGTTAACCGAGTATGACGTAATATTCCGTCATTCTTTTTTTAGTCGTCAATTAAGGTGTACAGTTGGCGTGCATAATATGGGTCGGGATCTTAACTCTTTAATGACGGTGTACGTAAATATACATACCACAAAAACTTGCGCGGTATACACATATTTACGTATTCCGATGTATCGAACTTCAGAACTTGTACTGTGAATTTGTGTTTTATAAGCTCTTGTATTATCAAAATCATACGCATCAAGTTATATATGGGGACCTGGGCAAACTTTTGGATCTGGCAGGCTGCATTGCAGGTTTAAAATGGTCGGCAGGCCATAAGTAAAATTTTGGTACCCGATCATTTGCAAATAAAAACACAAACACCACTAACTTTATTAGCAAGAGAAGTAAGAAGCTTACAAGGCACTTAACGGAACTGCACCGGGCTATCTGACAGAACTTATCAAGCCTTCAGAAATAAGCGCGCGTGGAGAGACACTCAGATCGGCTAGAGCAAATAAAAGCACCCTGCAGCTGACGGGAGGTAGTCCTAGCACGGTCTTTGGCAATCGGGCTTTCAGCTACACTGCACCAATGGCCTGGAACTCACTACCGGAAAGCATAAGAGAGCTTAAAGCGGAGGCATCCTTCAGAAGCAGACTCAAGACCCACCTTTTTACTCAGAGAGGCAAAGAAGCGCTTTTGGAATGATCATTCGGTCATAAAAGAGCGCTATACAAATACTAATATAATAATAATAATAAATAATTTACTAAATAAAAAAAAAAAACAGTCTGAGTGTGTTTCAATTTCGGCGTTCATGCCAATACGTGTGGTACACGATGCACCTAGAAGTAGAAGACCCATATAAACATTTTAAGACTGTTATACGATTTTTGGCATTCACATAAACATGTGTTTCATATAATTTCATGATTTCTTTCATTAATAGAAATAAAGTATTAAGGTTTCAAAAATCTTTTTCGTTTTATTTCAACTTCCATAAAGGCTTATTATTTAATTTAACCTGTTTCATGGTAACAACATAATTGTAAGTATTTTGTGTTGTAGGTAATGAAATATAATATAAAATGAATATCGAAATTTATATAATCTATCAGTTTTAGAAAAATGAGTTCAATACTGAAAGCACATACTTATTGATAAAAAAAAACTCATCGAGTATCAGATTCAATCCTAAACGAAATGTTTGAATTAGGTTAGATTTAATAAAAATGCGTAGTGACTGGTTTCTCCAAAATATTATTTGGGATATACAGACATTTCATCAATAATTATCACAACTGTCAAAATTAGGAGAAAATGTGTGAAAGAAGGCACATTGACAGACTTTTCAAATGGTAAATCTAACAATAAGCAATGATCGTAATGATCAATATCCATCCAGTTGTATCATAAGCTGACAGATGTGTTAATTTAAGTGCTCGATAAACTAAAGTGAAGTATAACCTCCAAAATTTATTTTCGGGTTAGGTTCAGCCAGCGATATATTTCAGTCCTTTCCTTTTGTGGTAAATCTGACAATAAGTAAAGCTACTAAGAAATACAATCCGTAGGCTATATCAAAGTATTGATTTTACAAAGCAATTCAAAGGAGATACACTATACAAAAGCTTGACCATTTATTGTATAGCCCTTGAAGGATTAAAATAAGCGGTTTACTAATATTTTTCTGTATATCTTTTTCGTACGAAAGTATGGTAGCCCTGTACAAATGGCGAATTATTTTACCTAAAAGATTATGGCACCCAACAATCTAAAATATATAATGAAAGGATAATTTCATTCAGATTATGGGAGCACGGTGTGTGATGGGAAGTTGACACATCATATAAAATATAACCTTTAAATACCTAGGGCGGAATAGTGTCGGCGCAGCAGGACATGTTTCCCTTCGCACTAGTGTTTTGTTAAGCGTCATCAAACATAGCCAACCTTAAAGTGAAATGTGCACGGAGAAAATGTGCACGCTGCAGCCGAGCGAGCCGAACTGTTGCATGGAAGATGTGCGTCGCTCGAGGTTGTTTTGTTTGACTTCATTCACTGATGAGTGTCGGTGTCATTTTTGCGGTTAAAAAATCGAGCTGGCTAACAGCGCCATTTTGCGAGCTGTGAGGCGAGCCGGAATACTTAACTTGCGTTGGCGCACATGGAAGCAGGGATGTACCTACACCGAGATATTAGGTATTTTTATACAATGACACATTCCTAGGGGTACGCAATCATTTCATGCCCAATTTTCTTTTGGGTATATTCTCATAATAATGATTGCACACTGAACATACCTCCACGCATAGCACCTTGTGCTGGTGTACCCTGGGCAACGTCTACAAAGTAGCGGCTAAGATGTTCAGTAGTGGTAGACGATTTATGGAGTCGTCGTCTCCGGAAGACACCACCGCTCGCACTTAGGTCGTGTGTAGGAGTCTATGCTTCGGCTGATCTTCTCTGAGCGTATCGTGTGCGGGCGCGGGGTTATAGGGGAGAGGTTGGTGACGGTCGGATGAGCGCTGATGCCTCGCCGCTCCGGGGCTGGTCGCGGTGGAGAGAACCGAGAGAGGGAGAGCCAGTAAAGCGGTTAGATGCTGGCCGCGCCGCCGGATAGTACAGGGTCCCGACCTGCGGCTAACTACCGTAGGTTGGCTGACCCACCAGCCGGTGTATAATCTCACCGCATCCAGTGTGCCGGATAGTGACCGGATTGGGTCCCACTGTTAGCGTGCGGGGAGCACTGGGGGTCCTCCACCTCGCAGCCCTCCACTGCACTAGGCCTGACTCGGAGCCGCGAGGACTGTGTGCTTATCTCGCTGACTCCTACCCTCTTACCCTATCCAATTCCATAAACACAAAAAAAAAAACATGACAATGAACACAAATAGAAATGAGTCCATACAGCATAACACAAACCCCACGTGCTGGTCCTCTGTCAACTACTGCAACATCAGAGGGCTGCACGCTAACATCAACGCAGTACACCACCACCTACAAAATTCCCGCCCTCACCTCCTTTTCCTCACAGAAACACAGATAGCCACACCTGCTGACCATAGTTACCTCAACTGTCCGCAATATTCTTTGGAAGGTGCTTTTCATTACAAAGCCGGTCTTTGCCTCTTTATCAGGTCTGACATCAACTACAACTGAATCCGCTCTGTAGAACGAGCTGAGTTCCAAGTGTTGTGGGTCAGGGTCAACGACCCCGAGAGAATTAGGATTTATGCAGGACTCTACAGATCCCCGAACATGTCCAAAGCAGAAACATCTAAACTCTTCGACTATCTGGGTGAGACCATTGATGGTCTCTTGCTTTCTTACCTACAAGCGGAATTTGTTGTTCTCGGCGACTTCAACGTGCACCACACTGCATGGTTGGGGTCGGGAGAGACAAGCTCCGCTGGCAATTGTGCTGAATTATTTGCGTCTTGCTATGGCCTTGCACAGCTTGTACAGAACCCCACCCGTAAACCTGACATCGCATCACATCGTCCAGCTCTACTCGACCTATTTCTTACTTCTCAGCCAAATGATTACTTGGTGGAGGTCGAAGCGCCACTAGGCAACTCCGACCACTGCCTTGTGAAAACAACTACAATCAGTGCTCCATTGCCACCAAAAGAACAAAACAAACGACGTGTGTGGCACTATAGGTCGGCTGACTGGAACGGATTACGTGGATTTTACGGAGGATACCCGTGGGGTGATATTTGCTTCAAAAATAAGGACCCTTCAATATGTGCCAATCTGGTGGAGGATATAATCATCCAAGGAATGGAATGTTTTATTCCTCACTCCACGAAAACTATGGGCACCACCTTAAAAAGCTGGCTTAACCGTGACTGTGTCGAGGCCGTAAAACGCAGGAATACCGCATACAACAAACTACGAAAAAATAACGACCCCATAAGTCGTGCAGCATACAATTTAGCCTCCAAAGAATGCAAGATAACCATTAATGACTCCAAAAACAAGTTCAATGTACAATTTTGCAACAAATTGTCCGCTTGCCCTGCCGGTAGTAGAGCATTCTGGTCTCTCGCTAACTCTATTGGCAGCAACTTTTGCACTTCTTTTTTTCCACCGCTGACTAATGCCCATGGCTCACTGGCTCTAGCCTCCAAAGAGAAGGCTGAACTTCTTGGTTCGCTGTTTGCTTCCAATTCCACACTCGACGATGGTGGGGCTAACCCCCCATCCATTCCTCACTGTGGCAAGCAGATGGGGGCTGTAAAATTCAGCCTCAAAGCCGTACGTCGAGAACTTCTCCAATTAGCAACCAACAAAGCCAGTGGCCCAGATGGCATACCAGCGGTGGTATTAAAAACTTGCGCTCCTGAACTTAGTCCTGTGCTCACCAAACTTTTCAGATTGTCCTTTAGATGTGGTATTGTTCCCCAGGGATGGAAAAAAGCACTTGTTTACCCAGTTCCAAAAAAGGAGACCGAAGTGAGCCGAAGTAAAATATTAAGAAGATGTACCTTTTTTTGAAGCGATTATCCATTTAACAGCGAAACATTAAGAGCAAATACTATTTTACTTGGGATAGTATAAAATATATAATTTCAACTGTTTCAATAATATCCAAATTGAGACTGGACAACCACCATGATCTTGGTTGCAGCGTCTGATCATGTGTCCAAATGCGTTCAATATTGGTTTGACACGCAATTGAAGTGCGTGTAAGCTAGACAGTGTATGCGCTCCTTTGTTAAAAGTAAAAAAAAAAAATTTACAGAGAAAATATTTATTTTTAAATAATCTATACCAGATCTGTTCGTGGGAACCTACGAAGTTATATAGTTTATAGCAAAGCTCCACAAATAGACACGCTGTGTTAATCTAGAATTATATAATTTGTTTTAAAGTACAATATATAGGGTTTCATTTTTGAAGATAACATTGTGTAAATGTGAACATTGTTTATTTTCACACTTTTGCAACCTGCACCGATTTTTTTCCATTTTAGCCCAAAAACGAGTTGGTACGATGTCTTGCATTTCATTGCATATGTTTTCTTTTAATTCTTCAATATATCCAGGCTTGCTAATGTAAGCGATACTATTAAGATATTTCCAAAGGAAAAAACCATTGATTACAAATACGGGCTGTGGGCAGCTAGTTAATGTCGCCTCTCGCCTGCTGTTATAATAGTAATTTAATAAATGAAAATAACTATTTGCACAAATACTATAAGTGGAGCTGAACATTGACATATTTTTTATTGTCAGTTTTTTTTAAAAGTTTGTACAACTTTTGGGGAGGTATTAATAAAAACTATGTATCCCCAATTGTAGATTCTTAACTCTGAGTGTAGAATCTGACTGCATTTCTATTAATTTCATCTGCAATTCTGCCGCAAGTATGACATGGCTGCCCTAAATAAATTTTAATAATAGAAAAATAGAAACGGTCGTGTAGCAACGTGTAAATCGCTTAAAAAAGTAACGACTGAAATAAAAAATGCAAAATCAAAGAAAAAAGACGGTGTATACGTTAGTTTTTTGACACTTGCATTCACATTGTCTATGGTATTTGCTGGCACACTCTCATCAAGAAAAATAAAGAAGACGACTTATTCTGCGATTGTTTACCAGTGAGGCCGCTTGACCGAGTGAATTATCTTCTTTGATATCAAATAATAACTTAATGGACTGAAATTACAATTAGGATACAATATTGTACCAATCTGACTGAGGCAAATAACAAAACAAGGATCCCGAGGTAATATTTTTATTTATATTTAAGTGAGATATATGCGACAATAATAACTAATGTTTTTTGTTCACACCATACTAATTTATATTATCCTGTAAAAATTACGTATTCTTACAAGTTATTTCGATTCATACATTTCTTTTAAATTAATGGTTCGATGTTTTTGATGGTTGATGATTATTTAAATAATATTTTTGTTCTACCGGCAGCAGTTAATATAAACACCACTTGACCATGGCTTGCGCAGTTCCTTCTCGTTTTGCGTTGCTAAAGATAGTCGAAGATGATTTTATAAACACAAAGGGTTCTAAAGAAGGGGCCAAACCAAAGAAGTCAGACAATGGCATCAAAAACACCAAAAAGCATGATGAAAAGAAAGGAAAGCATCCTGTCAACAAAACCAAGGTTTGTTACGGAAAATAATATGTTCTAATTGTTTATGCTGCATTGTTCACAAATTAAGAATTTTGATTTTCAAACATAAATGTGTTTCGCTTTAGGCAAATATTTTATCGAAATAACATGGACTCTTTAAAAAAAAATCTATTCCATCAGAACATTCCTACAATATTTTTAAAGCTGTAATTTTTTTCTGTCTCATCACTATTTATTACCAGCACACTGACCAATTAAAACCAGAATTATAGCCTGAAAGCCAGTGACATAATGGTAAATCTTAATTATGTATTCTCTCTATATGTTATTGGTTTACATATTTTCTAGATTGAAATGAACATATTACTGAGAGTAAAAAATGTCCCTTAAACATTTAAGTGCTGACACTTTTTTATGTATAAAGTATCCAACTTTGCTGAATAAAATACGATAAAGATGTCGTCTTAAAATATGTAATAATTTTCACAATTTTTGACATGTTTTTATATCAATTTTACGGACATTTTTTTTTATGAATTGTTTAAAAGTAACAACATTTATAAAATATAATTGCAGATAAATGCATTCCAACTATCTTGGAACTAATCGTAAAATTTTCTTACAGAAAAAGAACTGTGAATGTTTTTTTTTTTTTTTTAATTATCATATTATTGTTTTATACGTCTACGTGTTTATAACATAAAGAAAAGAAAGTAATTTGGGTAAGACGTACATTAAATATTTAATAAATTCTTTTAACTTACTGAAATTTATGTACATACATGTACCGTGAATTCCCTTATTACATTTTGAGCAAACCAAGTTAGAATGCTTATTCCTTCCCCTATCTTTAGAGCTGCTTACGATGCGTCTTTGCGGATTTCGGCGTGGTCATTTCTCTATTGAAATTTGTGCAACAAGCGGGTGAGATGCAATGATGAGAAGATATAAATGATTACTGCCACAATCTAAAATATCAAAACTTTTTGCACCTACCGATATATAAATGGGTTCAGTTGCGACATCACATAAAAATGATAATGTTGTAACATGATTATTTACATTTTTCTAGCCGGTTGTAAAGCTAACAACTGCCACTAACAAGAAGAAGGCGGCACCGGTAACTGAGGAGCAGTGGGAAGAGTGGAAGCAGAAGGATAGTGAACTGGTTAACGAAAACTACGCAGATGACTTACAGCAGGTCAATAACCTTAACTTATGTAGAATGTCTATTTATTTATAAACAGAACACATGCTACAATAAAATATGATACTTAAGGGTACACAAATACACTTGGAAAACATAAAGAAATCATTAAAAAAAATGATAAAATACATGAAACATGTCAAAGAATACTGATAGATATATAGAATAAATAATAATAGAATGTTATTATATATTTCAGCCTCCACTTCAATATTTAATAGATATATATATTTCGTACCTTGTTTTAACATGGATCACACTGAGCACTGTTTAATCACTTGCTGGAAGACTGCAGTTTCGCTCTCAATGAAGGTTTCATCAGTTCCAACGTATAATGTATACTTATAAACATTGAACCGATGAAGCCTTCATTGAGGGCGTAACTGCAGTCTTCCAGCAAGGGATTACACAGTGCTATGTTAAAACAAGTTATGAAACATTTAGCTATTAAATAGCTCGTTTACAAGCTCCATTGCAGTTAAACTGAATTGAGTACTCGAAACTTTACATGTACTTACTGGAATGGAAAATAATAGAAGGCCACGAGCACGGGTATACCTATCCCGAATGTGATAGTTGAAGCATTCAAGTATCTTGAATCATTCAATCAATCTTGATCAAGAATATTGATTTTTGATACAATTTGTCGTAAATAGTATCACAAAACGTCTTATTAAAATTTGACACACTCTAGCTAGTTTATTTTTGAAAAGTAATTTTTGATTGAATAATATTTTTTATTGCTGTCCTAAACAGTTTGTGAATTGTAATTAACAATACATCCTCATTCACCAGCTTTCAGTGAAAATACTGACATAATATATTCTAAAGTAACAATAATATAAATACGTTATTTCTCTCCACTCGATTAAGGTGGAGAATAGTCATGGTCGATTGCGCTGAGCATAGAACAGAACCGAGGTTCGTAGTTCATGGATCGAGTCCCAGCGTCTGCCGTTTTTTTTCACCACAAATTGATGACAAATTTGATGTAGATTTGTATGTGTGGATCAATTTATAAAATATTGGTATAGATCATTTATCTTGAATGGATTTAGAGTATTAAAAAATATTCTAATAAAAATTAAAAATAATCTGGCTAATGATAATATTGGTAGCTTTTATTTGCAAGTTATTCTTGGCTTCATATATCCCCAAATGTTTCAAACAAGTGGAAATCGATATTTGTTTATAATATTCAGAATGTTATTCTTGTTCTAATTCAGCTCTCAACATGAAAGTTTGTTGATTCAATATTAAGGCGAAATCATGTACAAAGACAGAGATTATACAGTGGTACCTTGACTTATGAGTGCCCCAACATACGAGTTTTTGAATTACGAGCTGTCGATCGAATGATTTTTTGTTTTGAGATACGAGTAATCGGCTTAGCGGGTCGACCGGTTGCACACGAACCGCGCATCACGCTTTCCCGCATGAATCCCCCGGCCACGGTCAAAGAATCAGTTATCGGTGTGCTCTCGCTGTCAAAGCATCATTGATAAGTTGTGCTCACGTTTTGTGACTTTTGTACATTTACAGATTTGCTTTGAGATACGAGTAATTTGAAATACGAGCAAGGTTGCGGAATGAATTGAACTCGTATGTCGAGGTACCACTATATTTCAATGAGTATTAGTGTCAATATTTTTAATTATAAAGCTTTACTGAACGTTTAAAGTTATTCTTTATGAAAATAAAATTGAGACGGTAAACAAAAATTTTAGTTACAAGGCTGTTAATGGTAATTCTTTAAATAAATTCCATCTTGTTTGTTTGTTTTTCGCAGGCTATTTTATTATCAAAGTTAGACTTTGAGGAAAACAAAAAGATTTATAAAAGTAACAAAAAGGATGCGGATACAGCAAAAAAATTGGAAGAGCGACAAAAAATCTTGGGCAGCAAAAAACAAAAGAAAGTTAAAACTATGAGCTTGCTGGAGTTTAGTGATCGCGTGGAATCGGAGAATCATACCAATGATCTTAAAGATGGTAATTT
The DNA here is from genome assembly GCA_022606575.1 of Glossosoma conforme. Taxonomy (NCBI): domain Eukaryota; kingdom Metazoa; phylum Arthropoda; class Insecta; order Trichoptera; family Glossosomatidae; genus Glossosoma; species Glossosoma conforme. Next base: position 221,210 of record JAGTXR010000356.1, on the reverse strand, counting down.
TAATGTTAATTTCGTTTTTTATAATATCATAAAACCAAATCAATAATTGTATCAAAAAAAATTTTTTTTTGGAGTTCAGTGAAGATTTTCAAATAACAGCAATTATTATTATTAGACTATGACCGCCATTTTATGGGTGACGGATTAGCTTCACAATGACCGGGGATTTATAAAAACAATATAAAGTGTATAGATTGATTATTAATTTATTTTAAATTAGTTGAAGATTCAAATTGTGACCTCTCGCACGGTAAGTGCAGAACTAGGGGTAGCCAAAGTTTTGACTTCGAGAGTTTTTTTAATTTGGTTAAAAAAGGAGTTTTTGGTATTGTAAAAAGTCGTAAATTCTTGTTTTTACAGTGTTAATCAACCTGGGTGTAATCCACAGGTCTCCAAACTTTTTAAGAAATGGGCGGATGTCCGGCCCCTTCAGTTTTTGAAAAAAATTAAACTAATTGTAATTGGATTGCAATTAGAATATAAATTTATATTTGCTTGTATAAATGTTTTGTATATATTTAACAAATTAAGTTAATTTCGATTGATAAATTGAAATAAATGTTGTCTTGTAAAATGTCAATCAAACAAGAAATGCTTATAAAGAAAAAAAATCTGCATGAATAATTGATTCAAAAATTTAAAAAGAGGGGCCGGTTGATAATGAATCTGTAATTTTGGTGAGTGCATGACTGAGAATTGTGGCACCAATGATCTATTATGAGTCTTCTTCATTTTTCTTTACATCAGAGGCAAATTAATGAAAACATTTTTGTTTATAATTTTTTTGTTAAATCTTATAATGAAGAAGATCAGTATTACAATAACCTATACTTTTTTCTTAAACTATAAATAAATGTTGTAGGTTACTACGAAAACCAATTCTGAGAAATTAAATACATGGTTTGAAGAATAACTTGTGCTCTATGTTTTTTAGATTTTGATAATGCAGACAATTCTCCCGTTCACAAACTTCCCCATGAAGATCCACTGTTTTTTGAAAATATAGAAAGGGAGGCAAGAGAAGAATTGAAGAAAAATACATTTAATGAAACTAAGAAGAATCGAGAACCTCCTTCCAACGATGAAATAAAGGGATCGCAGCTGCAGAACATTCTGGAACAGAAGGACCTGGAGATTATGGAGCTCCGCAAGGAAGTGGACTCGCTGAAGACTGAGCTACTCAAAGTCAAATGCAGAAATAAAAAGCTGTGCAACATCATCGGACAAGGAGAAAGTAATTAGTCATTTCTTTTTGAGTTATCATTATTAGTGCCATGCCATGTGTAGGAAGTATTGTTATATCTTAAATAGTTATCTATTAGTTACTGATAGTTTGTATAGGATATGCAATGGGACATGGAACAATTGTAATAAATTTATAGTATTACATATCAGCATGCACTCAGTAGTTGAATGATCTTGCATGTAATGTATCTTCATCATCTCTGATTGACCAGTTAGTTACGTACTAGCGAGTTACCTACACCTTTATGTTGCGCTTGCATACTGTTGCATTCTTTGTCGAAGAAATGCAGGATACACTCTAGACATAGTTAGAATGTCCATATGTAATTATAATTCTTGTGATATCCAAATACATATTTGTGTCTTGCAGCATGGGGCAGCGGCACAACTGTCAGCTTCAAGACAAAGGTGTTACAAGTCACCCCTTTTATTTATTATTTAATAATGTATACAAATCGGCTTGCGTGGTTTTACACATAATTTAGCTACAACTACAGCTGGTGGAAACAATAAAAATATTTTTTTTTGCTGTCTACTAAGTAAGATGATGGCTCGCATCTTTTGACGTGTAATTTGACGGCATATTTTTTTTGCCTTCGTATTTTTTACAGTTCCACCAAACATATTTCTGCTGATTTTCGTTTTGTAGCGCTCTTTATTAATTATATTATTTTTACTATTTCAATATCTCCTAATAATGATATATACAAATAATAATTAAAAAAAAAAGACTTAGTACACCCATGCTTCGCTTTACGGCCTAGATACGTTCCACGAATCTTTGCGTAAAGCGAAAAGCCGCATAAGGAATGAATTATTCTAATACAAATTCATACAATTTTTTCCTGGATAGTCATTTGACTCATTGGATTTCTCCGTTTGTTAATGTTATTGTCCTCAATCCATATAATCAATAGTTTTTCCATTTTTTTCCATAATTTTAGACCAAAAATTCAAAAACGTGCCGTAATTGAAGAGGGCCGTTATAGGGAAATGCCGTATAAGAGCGGCCGTATAGCGAGGTATGGGTGTATTATATAGTAAGACCCTGTTTAACGCGGGGGATACATTCCATCAAAGTAGACCATAATGCGAAACAGCGTTAAACGAGGCTATCTTAACATGTAAATAATGGGGTTAGTGGAAGATGGATAGAAAATTGGTTAGGTATTAAATTTAATAATTATGTTTTTTATTATAAAAATAAAACCAAACATTTATTTCTTCCAAAAATAAAAACAATAAAAACGAATAAAATCAGTCTATTCTGTGTTTCTAATTTTCTTCCTTTTTGTCAAGAAGGCATGTAATGTAGTTTACGTTTTCCTTTTGCGTTCTGTTAGAAGTTGTTGATAAGTGGATAAAGCATATATAACACCCCGTCTTACTTTTGAACTGCTGTCGAAATTTGGATCATTTTCAACAAATTGAGATTTACGTTCACCAGAATCTAATCTTCTAATCGCTTGCATTTTAGTTTCCAGTGAAATGCTTTTTCTGGTTGCTTTATTTTATTGTTTTTCATTATCACCCATGATAAAAACTAAAGATCATAATATTTGTAACTGTATTAATCGTTATATAGTATTATATAAATTTATACTTACTTAAAAACTAGCGCTGCGCACAATTTCGGGGAATCCCCGGGTTGAAATAAAAGAGCGCTAAACCGAAAAAGCGCTAAACGAAACAGCGTTAAGCGGGGTCTCACAGTTTTTTAGTTTTTGTGTTAAATTATGTTTTGAAAATTGCTGGTGTGGTGAATGGAGCAGAATGGAATTGAATCCATCGGAGTAGTGAAATATTTGATGTTGAGATGTGGAAAGTCATCAGTTGGGATTGGTTTTTCAGTGAAAGATAAAGCCGACGTCCTGATGGAGGTGGAGCGGCTGCGCGAGGTGCAGAGCGAGCTGACGGCCGAGGTAGCCTCGCTGCACGCGCAGCTGGAGCAGCAGCGCTCCCGCGGCGCAGCGAGGTCGGACACCAGGGCCAAGGACAAGGTAAGCTCCACAGCTCGTCGCTGACCATCCTTGTAAAGATAAAGCCGACGTACTGATGGAGGTGGAGCGGCTGCGCGAGGTGCAGAGTACTATAGAGACTATAGAGACATCTATCGTTACATGATGGTAACAATGATATAAATACAACTTATTCCACGCACCAGTTCGGGCAGAAGATAGTCGAGTGGATTAATAATGTACAAGAGCAACGGTTGATTCCAAGGCTCGCAGGTTCGCATCCTGCTTCTGCCGATATTTTTTCTGAATGAATTGATGCGTATAAAGAATTTGATGTAAAATATGTGTATATTTAATTACTACCCCTAATTTTTTTCTCGATCGACCCTCATGTCATTCTCGAGATGAGTTAAAATTTACTTTTGCAGATATTTATAGACACAATTGGAACTAAAACTCAAGCAAGCATCGTCACGTTTGTGCATGCATGATACTTACCGCACCAGAATTGTGTGAGAATTTTTTTATTAAACAAATAACGTGCCGAAGAAATTCACAGAATTTGCAAATCATCGGCAATGCTGGCTACATCAAGAGAAAGAGGGAATGGATTTTGTGTCGAATGTATTAGGTTGGTGCAAAAGTTTTGACCGTTTTTTATGATCTCAGGTAAAAAGATTTTTTCTTCAGAAATGATGAATAGTATCTTCTTTTAAATGATTCCATTGTATAAAGGATGCTTCCCCTCTACTTTCTATTCAGTTTTGGCCTGGCCAGAGTACATTGAAGAGCCCTTGTATTTTTTCAAAATGTCGGTCGATAAAGTGCATTTACGTCATTGTTTACTTTATGAATTCCGTGAAGACAATACCGCGAGTGTGGCAACCAAAAAAATTTGCATTTATGGATAATTGCTGACTGTATGGAGAAGATGTCATGAAAGTTCGACAGGCACGAAGATGGTTTACAAAATTCTGATCTGGGGATTTTTCACTAATTGATAAACCACGTACCGGGTGGCCGTTGAAGTCTGATGACGACAAGTTAAAAGTCATAATTGACACCAATCCACGTCTAACCACCAGTAAGATCGTGTCGATGATGTGAGTCAACCATACAACCGTATTAAGACATTTGAAGCGTGTGGGGATGGTTTCGCGGTACGACGTTTGGATACCTCATCAATTGTCGGCTGCCAATTTATTGGATCGTGTTTCAACGTGCGTTGCTTTGAGTGCGAGACAAAAAAACGAAGGCCGAAATTCATCAAAAAAAAGTTATGCTTTGTGTTTGGTGGGATTGTAAGGGTTCTGTGTATTTTGAACTCTTGGAACGCAATCAGACAATTACAGCAGAACGATATTGTCAGCAATTATCCAAATTGAGCATCACCCTTTAAAAGGATAGACCAGAATTGGTAAACAGAAAAGGGGTAGTATTTCATCACGACAACGCGCGACCACATGTGGCTATGATGACCCAACACAAGCTTAATGAGTTTAATTGGGATGTTATCAAGCGTCCACAGTATTCTCCAGATCTTGCTCCATCCGATTTTTATATATTCCGACATACGCTTAATAAAATGTGTTATGTCCATATTATTTGCAATAATAAAATTTCAATATCGAAATTATGATTAGTTTCTACACTGGCATTATGTAAATACATCTTTTCCTTACACATCAGGTATTTTTTTTATTGCTTGAACAGCAATTTTTACTTTTCGATAGTAAAAAAATTTAATATGCTGAAAATACTGTTTTCAATTTTAATGATTAATTCAAAAACGGCTTTGTAGAATCAATTGAGCTTTTGCACAAGCCTTGCTTTATCAGCAAATCTTATAATAATTATGCAGTTTATGTGGAAAAAAATTACTTTCAAAACAACCTAATATATAAAGTATTTGCTTTAAATACAAATCTTTGTTTTTTTTCCAGTGTTGTTATTTCCGTGTCTGCTAATTTTATCGGTTTACCTATTCTGTGGTGTGTTATTATTATTTTTTTGATTTATTTTGAAAATACTTTTGTTTTTCAGAAAAATGCTTCTAAATTTAACAAAAAGGTGACATTTGACGATAAAGCGGCAACCATTCCAGCCAGATAGTGTTAAAGATGTTGACAACGGTTGTTATATATTTGTAATTATTATTTTCACGATAGACCAGTAGCTTCCAACCTTTCTTGTTCCGTTCGCTTCTTGACCACTTTTCTAACAGATTAGTTAAAAAATATTTTCACTAAAAAAAAGTAGTGATTTGATGATTAATCAATTTGATTATAAATCTTTAAATTTGATGAAAATTTCATGAGTAATATTTTCATACTGCCCATCAAATTATCGGATCATAATACAAAATTTGGGGGAATTCCCCATCTGTTGGAATTTACTGTGTTAGACTAACAAGCCATATAGTTTGAATACTAACGTTTTAATCATTTGTACTAAGACTGTTCAAAAAATAAGGTGACTTTTGAATTTTTGCGGGCTATGTATATTTAATTTTCAATTTTTTGTGTCTTTATGTTGGTACTCATGTCTTTCACTAATGCTAAATAATAAAGGTCAGCCATATTGGATGTTTATTGTGGGTATACGATTATGACGTTGAAACCAAAGCTTAATCATCCCAACGTAAGCTGCAGCATGATCCAATACCGTCAATATTTTCAAGGTTTATTTTTATTTGCCAATTTTGCATCTTAGATTGTTATAATGCCGCAAAATTATTGTGAAATTCAAGGTTTTGTTCACCGTTTTTTACGATTTTAGAGGCGTTATCCATCACGAGTTCTTACGTCTAGGGCATACGGGTAATAAAAAGTAGTATCTCCATGTTATGTGTAGTTTGCGCGAAGCAATTCGAAAAAAAACGACCGGACTTGATGAAGTATCAGAAAAGGCTTTTGTACCACGACAATGCACCGGCTCACATATTGTTTCTTGTACACGAATTTTTGTCCAAAAATAACACCTCTATGTGTGCTGTAGCCACTGTATTGTCCGGACCTGGCCCCCTGTAACTTTTTCCTATTCCTAAAACTTAAGAGGAATATGAAAGGAAGACGATTTTCTACGATTGAAGAGATAAAGGCATCATCGCTGGAGGACCTAAACAAGATCCAGAAAAACGATTTTCGTGTTTCGCGGCTTAGGAGAAGCGCTGGCATACGTGTATTTTATTAAAAGGGGACAAAATAGAAATTGATGAGTAAATAAATGGTTTTTGAAAAAATTCAAAAGCTACCCTATTTTTTGAACATCCCTCATATATGATTTATCTTTTTATCGAAAAAAATAAATGTTTTTCAATATTAATGTTACTGCTGGTAAATATTTCAAATGGTATAACACCATTCAAGTTTCTTAAACTCTTTGATAAATTAGTTGTTTATACCATTTTTTTTTTAAATTTAGAATATATTTATCATAAAATATTTTCAGTACAATTACACTATGTATCTAAATATAGTATCGCCATACCTGTACTGTGAGACTCTAATTGCTCCAAAGTGTATCGTATCCGTACGGCCATACTCATTTAGAATTACTCTACGGCCGTGCCGCTCAAAGGGTTATGCTGTAAGTGGAACTGTGGTCAACACCTTCAATATCTAGACATTGTTGAGTAGCAAGGGTCTTATACAGTCTTATTTTTCTTTTCTACTTCGGGTGTAACTTTCCTGCATGTATTGTGTTGACATTAATACTGTAAATGCATTGCAAAGCAAACAGTGAACAACTATATATAAAACTCATATGTCACGATTGATTGATTTAAAAATATATTTTCAGAAAAAACGTCCAGCTGTAGGCGGTGGCGATAAGGAGACTTAGAGATCCTCATATCTTCAGAGATGATTCCAGTAAACTATTAAGCATTCTTAAGTTCTTTTTTTCTACGACTTATCTCATGAGATTATAAATTATAATGTATTTTCTAATTAAACAAAAATGTGAAGCCTGTCCGAGGTGGATGTACTATTTAAGTATCTTTAACTTAACCTGTGATAGGCTATTATTATTATTATTTATAGTGAACAATTGATATGCAATATGATTGTGTAATATCAACAAGTCATAGCTGCCTTATTTTGCTGTTATGTTCATGAATGCAATAATGGCAACACCAATCCTTAAAAGGTGTAAATGATTTTCTATGTTAAATTAATTCATTGTGTATTTGCAGGATTTGTTTTTTGTATTGATAACCTCTTTATTCATCTATATATAAATATGAAAGAATGTCGTGTTACTTGCACCATTTATAACTCAAGATCGGCTAAACCGATTTTCATTATTCTTGATTTGCTGATTCGTCTTGGTCCACGGCTTTTTAGGTTCATACTGGTTCCAATAAATGGTGTTATACATTATCGCAACGTCATATCTGTTCAATTTTTTTTTAGTATTTTTTTAAACTTCTAAACTAAGTGAACACATCATTTATTAATACTGATGCGGTAAGTTTGCCAGGTCAGCTAATTCCAAAATTTTGTTTGATTTTTAATTTAATTAATAATAGCATTCTTAAGTTGTAGTAAACAGTTCCAATTTCTTATTACTTTTATACATTATTATCTTGTAAAATGATATTATTGTCATTAAGTTATTGTCTACAACAGTTGCGTAGATAGATTTTGAATCCTACATATATTAGTTAAGCTATCTACAAAGCAACCTTAAATGTCTTAAACTTGTCAATCCAATTTTTCATATTGTACTTTTTTTTAATCCATTGAAATAATTTGTGGGCTCCTGATTATGTTTTTTTTTTAATTTAACAAGGCATTCTAAATATGTTTTACTAAAACAATAACAATTTTACGACCTAACTAATATAAGACAAAATATTTAACACATTAACCGCCCTGTCTTTTGCCGTTAGTCGACACTGATTCATTGTAATCAAGCCGCGACATACATTCTATTCTCCGTTTTACGCTGTCAGTAGCGCGTTCTGTACAATCTGCTATTTAAAATGTCCAATGTGGCGGCCCTAACACCTAAAACCACAAAACATTTGTTGGCGGTCAACGTGTAAAGCATTCAGTTTCTCCAAAAATATATTGTCAGTTGGCTACTTTACTTTATATGAATTTACAGTTTATATTTTGACATTCTTAACAATTTCAATACACTGGTTTTTGAAACAAGACTGCATTAAAATGCCTTCTTTGAAAGGTAAAAAAATACCATTTACCTGCTTATATCCACTTATGAATGTAAACTTCTTGCTTGATTCTCGATCTTTTGCGTTCTGCTATTCTTCATCGTTACACGGTACATTTAGTACGGGTCAGGTGACAACCCGTTTGCTGGATTTTAGAGTTCTACATGATGCGTTAAGTAACTTTTTACTGAGAGTCAGATTTCTCGTCACTATGCCATAGAAATTATTTTAAATAAATGTGAAAAATTATGGGATGTCAATAAATATATTGGCTCGATCATTGTTACAAGCATACAAAATGCGATCTGGTTGTGTTAGTTATGTTTAATTTTAGCCAATCCTGGCTGGCAACTAAGAATTGTTAAACTCTCTTGGGGCATTCGATTATACAGCATATGAAAAGAGATTATTGTCTGCCATAACAGATCATATACAGAATAATTTAAAAATTTAATATCTTAGCGTCTTATCTTTCTTTGCATTCTATAACTGTTGTTTTGTAATGGTGATTTGATCTCTACTAATAAATATAAGCATAACCACATATTTTTTTATTTATTTTATTTTTTATTTTTTCAGTTACCATAAAAATAAACGTTTGTAAATGTACAAAATATATGCATGCTATATTTTGTGATGAGAAAATGTAATAATTAATGGAAACCTTGTGCAATTAATATAGAAAATGCTTAATACTAAGGAGATATCATTAAAAATATATGTTTATTATTACTTAAAATATACATATACTATACATAAAATTCCCTTTTCAACGCGTCAATCCAAGCACAAAAATAACGGCAGAAGCGGGATGCGAACCGCGGACCTTGAAACCAACTATGCCCAGGTATTCATACCGCTCGGCGAACTGCGCCATTGCCCTGCCTAGACTGACTTGCGTTGAAACTAGTTTATAATATACCTGTGCATAGTTGGTTTCCAAGGTCCGCGGTTCGCATCCCGCTTCTGCCGTTATTTTTGTGCTTGGATTGACGCGTTGAAAAAGGAATTTTATGTATAGTATATGTATATTTTAAGTAATAATAATATTGTAATATAGTCAATGATCTATAAAAGTAGATTAGAATATTGAAATAATAAAATAATATTCTAATAAAAATTAAAAAATTCATATATGTTTATTACTTTTATAATCTGAAAAAAAAGTTTTTTTTTTAATTTAAAATGCAGGGTGGGGCAGGGAAGTATCCCTACTTATGAAATGGCGTTGTGAGTACTGGTGACATTTTGGAGGAGTGGGGGTAAGCTCGAATAACGCTGTGGCCATGGAATTTTCCATTAGTACCGCTGTCAGTTGTAGAAATTGCTTGGTCGAATGAGCAATGTGCTTTAGAATTCGAGACATATTTTTCAATTAGGGTTTTTTTTTAAATTATGGATTCTTCTCTGCCCCACCCTCACTGATTACTCATAAAATTTGTTTGGCAAAAAACTTGGCAAATATTTACTGAATCTCCTCTTATAAATACTTCTTCGTAGTATTAATCCGGTGGATTGGTTTGTAGCAATAAAATCTTGTATCTCGATCTACACGCTTCATGATTCTCTGCAACCCTCTTTAGCGCAACATAAGAGCTACAAGTCATGTCCTCGAATACTTGTTGCAAATACTCCCGTCTAGGGCGCCTTCTGCAGTTTCTACCCTCAACCATCTCTTCCACTACATCGTGAAGACGACCATCGTGGCACACGATGTGACCGATCCATCGGGCTCGCCTCTCTGAGATATTTTTTTTTTTTTTTTTATGTAAACACATACAGGAGAATACCGACAGATGGTGATAGTATTTTTTTTGTCTCATCTGTGGAATTCTATGACGCTTACCATGGTGTATATGGCTAAACGCTGCATGTGGAGTGTTGATCCGCCAACGTCATAGACTACAGCCCGAGATTCACGCATCATCCTTTATTATTACAGGAATCTACTATGAATGGGTGGTCTTCACGGGACGACTTTTGTCTACCACCAATTTTAATTTATAGGCTATGACTGACATTTTACGGGTGATGGATCAAATTCACACCAACCGGGGTATTTTATAATATAATCCTCTTATAATAAAGTACACATGATGGAATGTGTGCGTCTGCTAACTTGTACCAGAATATTGAATTTCATTTATTTATACTCTGGATTCGTAATTTCATACCATAGTTAATTATAACAATATTATAGAAACTGCGAGGTGTAAACATACAATTAGATTCAATTTGTTTGTCATTACTATAATAATTTTGAAATAAAAACATAAATGTTAATAATGATTTCATAATTCTGCATTTGAAATGCTTAGGGGCTCAAAGACCAGACTGAACCTGAATTTTTTTTACTTGTATATTACAGATTTCAAATAATTACTTCTTCTTCGTAGTATCAATCCGGTGGATTGGTTTGCAGCAACAGAATCTTGCACACAAATTACTTAAATATGGAAATTAATATAACGTAAAAATGTATTTACGTTTTTGTAATAATAGTTTGAAAAATGGAATGGTCTCTTATGATTGCATGCAAACCCCAGTCTTTTTAGCTCTAAAATGTCTTCTAAGTTTTTTATTTTTGTTATGTGTTATTACATATTTATTGTATTATTTATTCAGTCATTAAATGTTATTGGTGTACTTGGTGTACTGTAACATTGAATAATGTTCTGTCCACGCTTCAGTGGCTTAATTGTACTTGAAATAAAGGTTTTCCGTGAAAAAAATGTTTTTCAATTCTTCTTCGTAGTATCAATCCGGTGGATTAGTTTGCAGCAACAGAATCTTGCATCTCGATCTCCATTCCTCTCGGTCCTCCGCAACCCTTTTCAGCTCAGCATAAGCGCTACTGTTCATGTCCTCGAATACTTGATGCAAATACTCCCGTCTAGGGCGCCCTCTACAGTTTCTACCCTCAACCATCCTCTCCACAATTTTTCAATTCTTCTTCTTCGTAGTATCAATCCGGTGGATTGGTTTGCAGCAACAGAATCTTGCATCTCGATCTCCATTCCTCTCGGTCCTCCGCAACCCTTTTCAGCTCAGCATAAGCGCTACAATTCATGTCCTCGAATACTTGCTGTAAATACTCCCGTCTAGGGCGCCCTCTACAGTTTCTACCCTCAACCATCCCCTCCACAATATCGTGAAGAAGACCATCGTGTCGCATGATGTGACCAATCCATCGGGCTCGCCTCTCTGAGATGGTTCTTATTAGGTGCCTATCTTCCTTGATTATCCTGAGAACCTCATTGTTCGTGACGTGGTCTCTCCAGGAAATTCCGAGAATTCTTCTGTACGACCACATCTCAAAGGCCTCTAGTCTTTTTTTTATCACTTTCAGATAAGCACCATGTCTCACAGCCGTACATTAAGATGCTCCAAACAAGTGTTTTGACAAGTTGCTTGCGGAGCCCTAAAGTAATATTCTTTGACTTAAGAATTTTGGCTTTTTTATTGAAAGCTAGCCTTGCTTGATGTATTCGACTGTTGACTTCTCTTTTTGTTCTACCATCCCAGGTGATCGTACTTCCAAGGTATACAAATTCTTTTGCATCTTTTAGGGGCACTCCTAGCATTGATATGTTAATTTTCTGCTGCTCATTGCGGCTCACTCTCATGACTTTGGTTTTTGTGCTGTTTATCTTCATATTGTAGTTGGAATTAAATATGTTTTCCATGGATGTCAGCGCTTCAGTGAGTTCATCTTCAGTTTCAGCAATCAGAGCAATGTCGTCAGCAAACCTTATCATATCAATCTTTTGGCCATGTATTTTAACCCCCTCTCTATGCCCCATTTTTTCCCTGATGTTATTAATTGCATTTTGTATGTATACGTTGAAGAGTACAGGCGACAGAGAGCATCCTTGTCTCACCCCTTGACGTATTTTTGCTTCCTTTTGGACATTTCCGAGTGATATTATGGCAGCTTCTTCTTTGTAAAGTGAAAATATGAGTCTTCGTTCCTTGTATTTGACTCCAATTTCTTTCATTACATCGAAGAGCTTCTCCCAATCTACTTTATCAAATGCTTTTTCAATGTCCACGAAGGCAATATATTTATCTTGGTCCACTTTTATCCTCTTTTCCAAGATCATACGCAGGGATAAGATTGCTTCTCTGGTTCCCATTCTTTTTCTGAATCCAAATTGATCGCTAGTGAGAGTCTTTTCAATGTTTGGTTCAATTCTATGTAGGATTATGTTGGTCAGTATTTTGGATGCATGGGATAGAATACTGAGTGTTCGGTGTTGTTCACATTTTGTTGTTCCGGGCTTCTTTGGCAGAGTTTTTCAATTATATAATACTAAATTAACATACCCTTTACTAAAAGAAAAAAACTACTTCACGCCCCCGGTGGAGGGATGAGGAGCAGATGAGCAACACAAAGATTTTTTCAGAAGCACATTGACATATATTCAAGTTAAAAATTGACAAACTTTCGGTCCGGATCACCTGCTACTGGTCGTGGTCGGGGGACAACTGGGGACTGGGCACTCAGCGCCCGTAGCCGATGACAGCGCAGCGCCAACATTAATATAGTGGCGATCTACCAAACTAAACCTGTTAAATAACCAATATGGCGACACATGCGTGTCCGACGAGCGAACAAAAAAAAAAAGATTGTATATTGAGGCTTTTTGGCACTAAGGATTTGCAAGGGATATGTCGAGCTGATATCAATACGTTTACTAAATTTATTTTTAGTGGCGATAGGTTGCTCAAGCCCAAGTACAACTGTTGGTGCTAAAACTAGTGTAGGCGGTAAGGAGGGCAACCACTTTAGACGGTTCAAATTTTTATTTTTCTATTACTTTAATCATTAAATATACTATATATTCAAGAATATGCTGAGGTGACATTCGAAGTCCTAGAGATTATTACAGGGAGGAAAGTACACTTTCCAAGCTGGTTCCTGTGAATCTGAAGACAGCTAATATCGCATTGGCACAAGCTGCGCAAATGCTGGAGGGAAGCCATCTGGCAACACCGTATGGACACGCCACTAAGCATGAGGGCTAACGCCAGTCAGTCTCCAGAACCCGGCACGTCAGGACACGCTACATCCTTGACATCAAAAGGCCGCACGTACCACTGATGAATCTCGACATTACATCTCTTCCATCGACGATTAGTTGGTAGAACTATGAAAAGTGTTTTCTTATTATATGTTCAGTAATAACATTTTGGGACTTGGAAAATAATGATACTTAAATAAAAAATATATACTTTTTATATAATTTTATTTTCATATAAAAATCAAATTATCAATTTAATACTTTAATAAAATACATGTTTACTACAATCATAATAGTCAGAAATGCATTAAGCATAGTGTGAGAAAAGTACAGTATAGACAAGCGAGTGTTTTAAAAACATATTAATAATAATTATTATAGTAAGCCCTTAAAATTATAATTATAAATAATGTCCGCATTAACCGAGACTCTTAAAACCGAGCCTCAAGTTTGCTTGGGAACTAATAATAATAACATGAATCACTAAAATTAATATAATGACAGTTGAAGGCACAGAAACAACTAGAACGGCTCTTTTGGTGTATTTTATAATAATATAATGCGTATAATTAGATTTAATTAATTTATCCTATTGATAAGTATACTTAATGGATAGCTGAGAGCTTGTCAGGCTTATCTTAATTGTTTTAACCTATCAGGGCAACATGCCACCTCATTATAATTGTATAACCACTTCACATAAGCCACATAATTCAGCTATTGAATTAAACTGAACTGAAACGCCATTAAGTACCGGCTAGTAAATGTCATTAGCCACTGTAGGAATACCATCTTTCTATTATAATGGCCATCCATACCGAAACTAGTCCATGGACAGTCACTTAATGGGTTGCCATTCAAGTATTCAGGCACTGATTCTGAATTGGTCACAGTAACATACTAGATTATATGAAGTAGTTTAAAATGGTCTAAAGTGTTTTGGGAAATATCTTATACAACTAATACATAATGTTATAGTAAAAAAATGCAAAAAATACAAATATAAATAAATTGTATGCAACTGATGTATAGACCGTTGCCATGTAATGGGCTTTATAAGCAACTTTAAGGTGGGCAAAGTTAATTTAAAATTGAACATTATATAATTGTTAATTTGTTACCTACCGAAAAAAGTTACAAAATAAAAGTGTAACAAGAATATAATTTAATGTATAGGAACAAAACTATGTGTTTAGTCTCAAAAATAAAATGTGAGTGGAAAATATGACTCCAATTTACGTTTTTAGGTGATTATTAATGATTTTTTAACAGAGGTTAATGTGAAATTTAATACTGTGTAGTATTATAGTATTATACGAGTATAGGTCACTAAAAATTAATTAATGGGCAATGATTTATGGGTTGTCTGTTCAGCTCTGGTTTTTAAGTAATTTTGTTCAGCTATAAGGAAGACATATGTCATGGAGACATCCAATATTACCGATAACAAATAGTTTTTTTGCTAAATAATATTTACATTTTAATTCTACATAGACGATACTCTAAATATAAAAATTACGAAAATTAATGGAGACAGAGCTTGATTACAAAAGAAATGCTAATTGTAAGCATTCAGGATTGATGTATTTTGTCAATTTATTATTTTAGAGAATAAATTATTTATAAGTCATTTCACATCAACTGAATAAAGCTATGTACATGTACTGAAGGTTGAATATGAAAATATTATTACATATTTCATGTTGTGTATATGAAAATAAATAAATATCCACTAATGTTTTCTAAAAGTATTTTCTGGTAAGGTGTCAAAAAACTCAAATTGATATATTCCATTTTGTCATTAACCTAACCTATTATAACAGGGCTTTTAAAAGCTCTACATCAAACTTAAATGTGATTTAATTTCAGCCATGATTGACAGTTATTATTTAAAAATATGAAACATTGAGTTGTTTATATAGCAGCTTTTCATTTTTATTTTATTTTTATTCTTATCTTTAGAATTAACACATTTTTCAGTAGGCTAAAAATGAATGGTCATAATGTAATATAAAATAAAGTTTTAAATATCATTTTCTTGCTCTAATTGAAAATGAATCATGAATCATTTTAACCATTCATTTGTCAAATAATATTGTTAATTCAATGTTACTAATTAAATAAGTGTATTTTACTAAAATATCTATTCCTCGTTATAGTTATAAGATTTATTAGATGCAAGATAACATTATTATCAGCTAGATGTTTTTTAATGCGTACAAAAGACGAATGATACGAATTTGATGAGTGCAGCAGTTTTTCTATTTTTGCGAATATTTTAAAAATTCATTATCACAAACAAAATATCCATTGATATTTTATTAATCGTTTAAAAATATAATTGTACGAAAAACATGCTAGTTCAAATAAAATAATGGTAATTACATATTTTCAAAATAATATTATATGATATATCTTTCAATTAGCAAGTTGAGCTGACTAGTTTTTTAAAGACGTGATTTTTTTTACCAAGACATTTCACATAACGGTTTTTTTCAGTGAAAAAGTTCTACAAATACTAATATAATAATTTTTAATTGTTACATCTATATACATTAGTACAAAATTTAAAGCATTTCAAAAATTTAGCAAAATTGTTACAGTTCCCGGAGTAAAAACTGGTGAATTATTACTTTGGGAGACACTAATGCTAACATACGAATTAAGATACAGAAAAACACTAAACATTTGATATCTTCTAAAATATCTTAAGCTTGTTACTTTCACAGGGGAAGGATTGATCATTGTGCCAAAAAATCTGAAGAATACTTTGTGGTGGTAGAAGTTATTGATTTTTAAAATTAAATAAATATAAAGATATCGAGAAAATATATCTTTCCAAAAATTCAGTATTTTTTGTAATCACTAACTCATATTATGTTATCTTAATATGAAATTACAGCTGCGAATAAATCTTTTGAAAGAATATCAGTTTTTTTACAAATAATAAATTAGGCACCTCGATCCTTAAAGGTGATATCTACTCATAAGTGCTTTATATACATTAGTGAAAAATCAAATACACATAATTTTCGAATTCAAAGTTTCTAAATCGAATCCCGGAGACCTTAATTCCCAGGTGAATTGTGTTGCCAACAATTTCATATAAAAAAGATTATCATTAGCGTGCATGACGAGATTCTCCATTCCTACATGTCTTCCATTCTTCAAAAATAGTTTTCTTCAATATTTTCATTCTATTTGACTGTGAGATGAGGAAAATCTTAAAATTGCAACTCTTGTAAATTAAAAGAAGTTGTGTAATAACACATTAAAGTTTTGGTGTGTATTAGCTCCATGATGCTCACTATTTTTTATTGAATCCATTTTAATTTTAAATTAATTTTAATTAAAAAATTAACAAATTCAAAATATTTAGTTTTGATTCACATTTATTTTAAGCGTTACATGTTTCGGCCTCCTTGGAGACCATCTTCAATAATGGTTATAAATGTGAATCAAAATTAAATATTTTAAATTTGTTAATTTTTTAATTAATATTAATTTAAACATATAATTATGGAGTTTCACAAAGTATTGTCAGTTGATAACGTTAATGTTATTGAATCCTTTAGTCAAATACAATAAAACTGAGATATTTTTTTATAAGCTAAACATTCAAAGTAAGGAATCAAGCAATTTTCAGATTTTGACGCTGATCTCAGTCTAACCGGCTGATCCTCCCATGAATGTGATCAATAAATAGGCTGCTGATGTTTCCGGACGCTTGGTAGAAAAACATATTAAGCATTTCCGACACGAAGAAGAATGATAGATGAATCAGTTTTGTATATTGAGTATTGAGAAGTGTAATTGTGGTTCAGTAGCGGCCCATGCACTTGGCGAGCCCAGAGCACGCGATGTGGATCGCCGGCTTGGTCTTCAGCTCGCACTTGTGGTCCGGCAGGGGCTTGTTGTCCAGCCTGTCTTTACATATGACCTTGCGTCTTCGCTGGGGCTGAAGATGAGCCTGGAAATATATATAAAAACACACACATTACTCATGCAAACATTGGTTGACTTATATTT
This sequence comes from Glossosoma conforme, assembly GCA_022606575.1. Lineage (NCBI taxonomy): Eukaryota > Metazoa > Arthropoda > Insecta > Trichoptera > Glossosomatidae > Glossosoma > Glossosoma conforme. The sequence goes on along the minus strand of JAGTXR010000356.1, from coordinate 203,775 downwards.
GTTTATGAATTGGATGTATTTTTAAATTGACCAAAGCTCTATTTACTTTGAGGTAAGATTCAACCTTGAACACTACTATAATCTAGGCTTTTGTAAGACTTATTCATCTTATTATGATTTTTAAGGAATATTTAACACTGATAAGTGATTATCTGTACTAGCTGGAGTCCTCCCATTGAATCTCTAAATTCAACAGTTAGCTGCCTTTAGACTTTTTAGAGAGTTAGCTAAGTGACGTTAGCCTCTCACAGTCAATTGTACAACTACGTGGTGAGCCCTACATAGTTATACCGCATAGAGACTGTGATTACTAATAAGGGGAATCTGTGTGACGAATTTATAGAAGAAGGGGGTCGAGGGCGCTATATTGATGATGCGACGCGGCGTTGTCTTGCACAGTTTTGGCGCGCGTTAAACAGTCAGTTGCCTTTGACCCGTCACCGTGATTTAAACGTGATGCTCGCATAGACAATGAAACCACGTGTTGAATTGAACCAAATTAGTTAAACTATTAGAAGGAGTACAGGAGAGTAGAGACTTTATAAAGTTAATGGTTACCTGCTTGAGGCACGGTGGGCACTGCGACCAGGGGCCCATGGACCAGTAGGTGGGACACGGCCAGTTGCTGCAGACTCTCATCAGCTCAGAAGGTTTGCCCATCTCGTTGTTGCCGATGCACAACTCCTGGTCAACGATTGCTAGAATAAAAACGGCAGGATATTAATTTACTTGTTTTATATTAAAATACCATTCATGGAGATAGTTTGACAGTTTATTTTATTTTCCTTAAATGACATTGCAAAATAGAAAACATTTCAATGCGTCATTAAAGTAGATACAACCATAAGTGTGGCGATGTAAATTTATTGACACATTTAGTGTCAATGACCTCACACTCAGAACTAGCGTCAGGAGACTCAAGATAAATAGCTTGACTTGTAACAACAAAAACCCTGTCATAAGTATATCATGATTGACTCACAAATAACAAGGCATTATTGTCACAAAATAAAACGTCCAATATTTTGCATCTATCAACGCCAGCACTGAATCTGAAGTAATATTACACCAAATATGTCAATATCTTCACTTAAGCTGGTTTCAACCACTGTTCGCTGCGATTCTTTCGTCTTACACGTATCCAGGGTTGAACGATGGTCTTTTCAGGCCACACTTCAGGCTCCATGAGAGACTTCAGCGAAGTCGCGATGACCCTGACTTTGAAAGAAGTTGACAGCGTCCGTCTGCTGATAATCCTCATGATGGTCACCCAAGAGGGATTGAATGCAGCGGTCGCTGCCAAGAAGCTCTGCAAGTCATTAGCTGTTGTATCCGGGTGAAGACCATTGGCGTGAAGATACGCCATCTTCACTCCGGCAACCTTCTTCGAAGGAGCTGCAGAACCGCGGATCACCCGACGTGCTGAACGCCTTTCCCCATCAGAAGAGGCGCGACTCATATCCGAGTGGTAAACTTCCCCGGAAAGACTGCTCGTGGGAGAGAGAGAGCATCCACGGAGAGAGCATTCCGAGCCTCCAGTTCCTCGAACCACGAGCTGGAGGACCTTCTTGGGAGCCTTACTGAGAACAGCAGGGGCTCCTTGCATAGCACACTCCGAGGATTCCTCTTCTTCGGAAGCCTCACTTGAAGTAACAGCTTCACCGACGGCAGGTTCGGAGTCTCTGCTGTCACAGTTGAGTGATGGTGAAACTTGGTGAGGACTGGTAACAATTTCCACGAAGGTAGCCGGAATCTCCTTGCACTTCCTAGGCAAGCGCCTTCTGCGGGAAGACAGCAGACTTGTTGGATTGGGTGGAGAGTCCACACCAATGGACGTCGGTGTATCCTCCTTCCCGCATCCAACAGCCTTTAAGAGCCGCTCCAGCAGCAAACGGTGATCGTCCAAGCAACGATGTATTTGCGCCATGTCACAATCGCAACTACGCGCCATCCTCTAGGTAGGATGACAAGACGTTCGCTCGGTTTGAGTGTCGAGCGATGAACGGAGATGTCCAGTCCGGCATATTCGTTCTCGACAGCGATTGCCGGCAGTCATAGCTCAATGGTCAAAGCGTTTGCTTTGCAAGCCAAAGGTCGTGGGTTCGATCCCCGACGGAGATTAAAAAAAATGGATTTTTAATCGATTAATGAGCTCTAAAATACTCGCGGTTGGTGTGAATTTGATCCATCACCCGTAAAATGCCAGTCATAGCCTATTAATTAAAATTGGTGGTAGACGAAAGTGGTCCCGTGAAGACCACCCATTCATAGTAAATTTCTGTAATAATAAAGGATGATGCGTGAATCTCGGGCTGTGGTTTATGAGTTTGGCGGATCAACACTCGTGCAGAGTGATAGTTACCGTTGCTGTCGTCCAGGCACACGATGGGCTGCTTGGTGATGCCGCGGCCGCAGGAGCGTGTGTAGGGCGTCCAGTCCGCGGCGCCCCAGCGGTACTGGGCCTCCGCCCGCTCGCTCTTGGACGCCCGGTCCACGGTGTACTCGTACTTCACCCCGGGGTTGCGGTGGCGGCCGCGGTAGATCATTTGCTGCAAAATTAGATGGTCGGATAATACAACTATTTCCACTGGAGAGTTAAAACCCTCAGAATATTGTGTTCTACATGAGATGTCTTCCCCAGTGCCGATTTTAGGGGGTGGCGAACTGGGTCGGTGTCCCAGGGCGTCGTATAAGCTAAAGGCGCTGAGGGCAACAAATCTTGTTTATATATTTTTAAATATAAACAATATGCGGAGCCAGAAAAAAATGTCCTACGACGGTACCGGTCTTCCCGTACTAAAATATATATTAGTTGTAATTAATTAAGTTGGGACAAGAAAGAACACTGATTTTCAATATTAACTTATCAATTACTTTCTAAATTTTTAATTGCAAACGTTGAAATATTTCAATGACAGTTAACATGTTAACATTTTAATTGATTATTTATGTTTTGAGATTACTTAAATTCACAATGGATCAAGTTCTTACGTAAATTAGAATGTCTTCTTTGATGGGTCCAGGGATCTTAATTTTTTCCCAGTCTCTGTCTCTTTCATACAATGCTGGGGTTCCTGCAACTAAATACTCTCCAGCGATGGTGATTTTTCTGAAAAAAAAAAGTGGTTTAAGAATATATTTTAAAGTATGTTTTCTAGATTGCGGTGACCATAACTATAATTTTAAATTAATTTTAATTAAAAAATTGATAAATTAAAGACATTTAGTTTTGATTAACATTTATTTGAACTGATTACATGTTTCGGCCTTCTTGGAGACCATCTTCAATAATCAGTTTAAATAAATGTGAATCAAAAGTAAATATTTTTAATTTATTAATTTTTTAATTAAAATTTATTTAAAATTATAATTATGCAGTTTCACCAAGTAGTGTCAGTTGATAACCTTAATGTTAGTGATCATAAATGTTTCCATAATAAGTCATCGTTGCAGGATAACATAAATCGTTTTCTAGCTTTAGACATTTGGGTATAATTTGGTAGAACATTGGGATATGAAGCCGTGTTGGATCAGAGCAAAGTACTGGAGGTGTACAGTTAATGTGGAATGTTTTTGTGGATATACGAATAGGATTCAACTTATGATATAGTCGTAATATATACCTTCTTCCATTCAAGTAGAATTTCCCAGATGTAACGCTGCCGATTCCTATATAATTTTTGGAATTTGAAACTTCTTCAACTTTTATGTTTTTGGAGCCAGCTGGGATGATAGCAACCTAAAACGAAACCATTATCATTAAAAACGTGCGGATCATCTATAACTCATAAAATTTAAATTATTGTTGTGTTATCCTTTAAGACCTTAAAAAAATAATTTTATTGTCAACCTATCTTTTATAATACGAGTATATCAGAAACTCAAATCATTAAATATGTTCTGGAGATAGTGAACAACATAATTTTGTATTTGCATTACTTTTTATGGTAACATTGAATGGAATTGTATAAACGGTAATTACTCCGATATTCAAAAATTGGAGAAACAAAAGAAGTCCGATTTTTGTATCGAATGTATATTTAACATGGTTTCTAGGATTTGGTGAATTTGTTATTGAAGTATCCAAACGCAGCAAGATTTTTTTATATAATCAATATACACATGTAATACACGGGACTTGAAATTATGTTTTTGTATGTAAACACATACAAGGGAATACCGACAGATGGTGTTAGTGTTGCTGAACTCTCATCTGTGGATTCTATGACGCTTACCATGTTACACATGGTTAAGCGCTGCATGTGGAGTGTTGATTCGCCAATGTCAAAGCTTACAGCCCGACATTCATGCATTATCCTTATTATTACAGAGGAATTTACCATGAATGGGTGGTCTTTACAGGATGACTTTCGTCTACCATCAATTTTGATTAAAAGGCTTGACTGGCATTTTACGGACGAAGTATTTTTGAGCTCAGAAATTGTTTTTTTTTTAAATCTCCGTCGGGGATTGAACCCACGCAAGCAAACGCTTTAACCACTGAGATTTACCCGCTGGTTAAAAGTGGCCCTTAAGGTTCACAAAGATTCACAAGCTAGTTTTCTTTATTTGTTGGTTGAAACGTTGATTGAGGGAAGGATCACCTCGCTGTAGCCGGACTCCTTGGTGGTGCCCTTGCTGTAGATGCCCTGCACCTGCTGGCAGTCACTGCCGTTGCCGTTGCAGATGCCGCAAGTGTCCTCCACGGCATCCGAGTCCAGCAACCAGTCGCAGCCAACCTTGCGGCAGATGCCAGAGATGCACACGTCCTTGGTGCCCAGGTTGCACTTGGTGCCGTCGATAGCATTCTCTCCGAACGGCACGATGATAGTCCCATCCGGCGTGCTGCAATACAGCTCGCAGGGCTCATCTAAAAAATAAAAGATTATTAATTATAAAGAGTTTTAATCATGTGATGCATGAATTAAATTTGTCAATTTACAAACATAACGAATAATTTAAATAAGCGAATCATTGATTGGAACATTACCTCTATCAAAGTAAGGTAGCCATTTCTCCACAGTTTTGTTTTCATAGGTCGTGTTGTCATATTTGGAGCATTGGACGTCTCTGAAAGATGGCGTGTTTTTTGGACACGGCTCAGTGTTGCAGACGGTGTATCTGTGAAATAATGAAATACAATATTTAAAAGACAATCCAACTTATTATATTATGTTTGCGAGAAAAAAATTTTTTACTTGTAAAGTTTATGCAATTTTACGCCGCGTCGGGTCAGTTACAAGGTTATTTGTAATTATATTTTGTTCCCACCACAGTAGCATTGATGATTGGATCTTTTACATTCAAATACATGTTTTCATGTAGGTATATAATTTATTCGTAACAAGGCTCACAGACAAGAGATGGACTGTTAAAATAACCTTGTGGTTCACAAGGGATAAGAGGCAGAAGAAGACCAATGACACGATGAGAAGACGAAAAAAAACTCGCCAGTTAAAACGGGAAGCCAAATAGCCCAAAACCTGGTCGAATGGACATCTTTGAAGGATGCCTTGGATCCTTGCTAAAAAGGATTTTCATTTTTTAAAATGATTAATCAGGTTGTCCTTGTCAAACTATGTTCCAAAGAGGAAGCAGTTTTCCCAAACAGTCCTTCTTTTTTTGATGAGCTCTCGGATTCTTAAGGCTGAATTGAAACTTTACTCGGGTGAAACCACGTAAATAAAATACAAAGTTTAATAAAAATAGGAAGGTATCTAGTGATATCTGCTCGATATAGCCCATGCAGGCTGGTGCCGAAAAGTTTCGTTATACGATCTTTTGTCTCTTATTTTTGTTCGTTTGTGTGGCACGTAGATTTAAAAATGTTAGCAATAAAAAGACAGCGTTGCGTCGCCATTTTGTTTGTTTGAAAAGTCTTGTCGTTGGGCGCCATAGTTAATATATAATATATATGGGCGATAAATGACCGACATGTAATAGGAGGGCGAAGCGAGTGATACGGTATGGTGCAAGTCACTTTCTGCCCGGGCACGGCGTGAGCCACATCCTTGTTTGTGTTCCGGGCAGAGAAGACCGAAGTTTGTCAATTATTTTACTGAAGTATATTACCATGTTCTTCTCTAAAAGTTCTTTGTGTTGCTCATCTGCTCCTCATCCCTCCATTATGCGTCTCGATGACGATCCCGGTGACATGGAGTCATACTTTAGTAAACGGGGATGTCAGTAGGTTAGTAAGGAAGGAGGGGATGGGTGGAGCTTAAGGGTGTTAAGGAAATGAATAAACAGAGTTAAGTGTGATCCATGTAAGACAAGGTACAAAGTGTTTATCTTTTTAAGGCATTAAATATGTACGGTACGAGTCTTACTTGGTTCTCTCGCCCGTACAGAAGTTGCCGCCGTGGCTGGGGGCCGGCTGGTCGCACTGCCGCGTGATGATGGAGACGCCCGCGCCGCAGCTGCGCGAGCACGGCGTCCACGCGCCCCACGCGCCCCAGCCGCCGTGCTGCGGGGGCGGCGGCGCGGTCCGCGGCACGCAAGCCTGGTTTTGACACCACTAAAACGACACAACCGAGTGAAAATTGGCATTAAAGACCATCAAGATCAGACCATTCAGGCACTCTTTCCGTTCAGGGTCTGAGAGGCTGCGCGCTGCACGTCCTCTACGAGTTCGTCTTCCTGGGTACGGCTGCTTATGCGGCTGTGTGCTGGGCGGATAGATGAAGCTGGTTACAGCGCGCATAAGACTTGCTGCTGGACTGAGACTCTAATAATGCTCACAAAGTGCTACAGAACCGTCTGCAACATTACTCTCCTTGTACTAGCTGGAGTCCTACCATTGTTAGTTGCCTTCGGACTTCTCAGCTAAGTGACGTTAGCCTCTCAAAGTCAGTTCTCCAACTACGTGGTGAGCCCTATATAGTAGTACCGCATCCAGACTGTGATTACTAATTTGGGGTAGCTGTGTGACGAACTTATAGAAGAAAAGAGGGTAGAGGGCGCTGATCCAGACTAGTCTTTAATCTGCTAGTAATTGAAGGATAAAACTAACAACACCCCTAGACCTCTGGACGTTTCTTTTTTACGAAGTTTTACGTAAGATTTCTTCTCAGATGTGTTTGTCGTTCTTGGATCTCACCATGTCCTCGCCGCACGACGTGCCGGGCGCGGCTGGGCGCAGCATGGTGGTGCACGTGCCGTTCAGCACGCACCAGAGCCGGCCGCAGATCTCGTTGAGGTCCGTGCAGACCTCGTTCACGGTGGCGCCGAACTGCATGCGGCACTGCTCAGCCGCATCGTATAGGGCGCCTGGGAACATATAAGTACAAATAAACATTACGAATTTTTTTTTTATGTAATCGCATCCAAAAGAGACTAGTGCACGTTTAGCCAGGGAGGCTGGACTGTGTATGCGAGAAACGTGTATTGTTTTTGTGTGTGGATTTGGGAGGTTACAATTGTAGATTTATCTGTTTCTTGAAGTGATCTAGATTGTATAAAGGAGGAAGCACAGAAACCGAAAGAGTATACCAGAGCTTACCGGTGACATTTAGGTAAAAAAAATTGTAAGCTGCCGGTTTTTGGTGGACACACATATACCGTGTATGCAAGTTCCGAAGAGCAAGTAAATCAATCTTACGCCTACAGGTATGTTCCATTGGTTGAATGAATTGAATCGCACCATGAAAAAATATTTTCAATATAGAGCATTGTGATTGTATAATAAAAGTAAAGCTGGTTGTATACGTCGGCGTCGAAAAAACTAAATAAATTAGTAATTATCAGTCAAAATTTATTCACAAGCTTTTTTATATATTATTACTTTCCGATAGTCTATTTATTTTAGTAAGTGCCACTCGGGTCTCGAACCGAACTATAGATTGAATGGATGAGAAACAACTTCTTGTAATGCGTATAAATTTTAATGTATAATTGTATGTATATATTTAATTACTAATAATATTGAAATATAGTGGACTTCTGGGTATCTTAACTTCGCGACAATTATTTTAATCTTTTTTCAGCTTAAAAAATATATTTATATAAAACTTGCCAGGTGGAAGTTCAGGGTATATGTAGTCAACTTGGGCTGGCTGATCTGCGAGGCATTCTCCCATTCCTGAACTGAAAGTAATATATATAAACATAAAGCGAAGGCCATATCTCTAAAATTGCAAATTAAAAAAAAAGTAAAATATATATATATACATAAAAACATGTAATATTTAGAAAATAGTTATATTGTGTAACTTTATTGTAAATCTAATGAATTGTAAGTAAGTAATTAGTACTCTATGCGGTGAGAGAGCGGACAAGGCAGCCTTCCATACTACAGCCGCTCAAGAAGCGAACGTGGACCTGGTTGGGACACGCATTAGGTATCGTAAAACAAAGTACCGTATATACAGCGATTTTATCTTTACCATTCTTCTTTGAATCTTGGTATATCACCAAGAGCCAATGAAGCCGTATATTGGGTTTTGAGAGTCCTTTGAGTGGTTTGACTTTGTGAGGAATAACGAGTTGAGAGAGCAGACAAAGCAACCTTCCATACGACAGCTGGTTAAGAGGCGAACGTGGACCTGGTTGGGATACGTATTAAAAATGCCGTAGGAGAGCATAAACTACAGCAGTTTTTTCTTCGCACCGTCTTGGAAAACAGTCAGGAACTATACATAGAATCTACTCGACGGAGATGCGGAAGGCAAAGATAACATGGGATGAGGCGAAGAATATGGCGGCTGGCGGCAATTTTCTTGAAGAGATAGAAAGCAGAGGGAAGAGTTACTTACTCCAGGAAGTTGGTGACGTCTCTGCGGCTGCACCTGGACCAGGCGACTTCCACGGTGTCGGACTCGAAGATGGGCGTCATGACGTGAAGCTTCTTACCGTCACGACGATGGCAGCCGATTTTTTCAGTGTCGTGGTACATACCGAAACTGCAACAATATCAAAGTTTTAATAAAGGTATGTCGTGGGTTCGATCCCCTGAGATTTCGATCGATTTCTGAGCTCTAAAATAAATAATTGGTGTGAATTTGATCTCTCCACCGTAAATGGCCAGTCTTAGCCTATTGACTAAAATTGGTGGTAGACGAAAGTCGTGAACGCCACCCTTTCATACTGAATTCTTGTAATTATTGGATAATGCGTGAATGTCTGGCAGTAGTTTATGACATTGGCGGATCAACACTAAACCCGTATCGATTCATCCCTTACCCGTAAAATGCTAGCCATAACCTATTTATCGAAATTTGTGGTAGGCGAAAGTTTTACCGTGACCATCAAATTCATAGTGAATTTCTGTAATTATTGGATGATGCGTGAATGTCCGGGTTCCAGTCTATGACGTTAACGGATCAACAATTCAGATACAGCGCTTAACCTTATGTAACACAGTAAGCGACATAGAATCCACAGATGAGACTTCAGCATTACTGTCACCGGTGCTTACATAAAAAAAAGTTAATGGAGAAAAACGAAATAAAGATTTGTGCAGTGATCGTAGAATCCAGAGATCCATGTGTCTCGTTGACGAAATAACTTAAGTTAGGTTAGGTTAGGTTAGCGAGACGTCCAGTGCACTAGTTATCCCATGCGCTAAATGTCCCGTGCACCAGACGTTCAGTGCGCCGCACGTCGTTACCGATAAGTCGTTGAACGAAATGCGATGGAACCGTTCGAACAAGCTTCGCAATCCAAACACTGTATATTTGTAAAAAAAATATCAACCTTGAAATGCACATTTCCAGAAGTAGTAACAATAAACAAATGTATTAGCGCACTCGCAGGGATCTGGATTACTGCTGTAATAATATTTATCTAGACGATTTTTGCAGCCTCATTAATCACGGCGATAAATAAACATTTGTATATATTTTACTATAGCAGCAGCTCTTAATGTTTTTTTTTAAAGCCATGCATAGCAGTAAATTAAAAAAATTAAAGATTCGCAAACATTACACTTAACCCTTTCGCATCGGTCGTCGGCATATGCCGTCAAAGATTCCCCGACCGTTGACATCGGTTGACGCGATATATCGTTTTGCTACTCTCAGTACTCGTTGTGACATCTACGGTAGGACATCGGAAGTGCAGTCATTCCCTTTATCAACTCACATATAGGTTTCGTCATAGGAGAGATTTTTCTGTAAACCACATGTGTCAATGCCATCACATGTATGGAGTTACATAATGAACGTTTGTTAAATATAATAGTTTTTTATGAATCATCTTATAGCTAAAGGATCAAAGAACCAATGTGATATAATGAAAATAGGTCAGATAAGTACATTTATGCTTCAAATACTAGTTTTAAGCAAAAAAAATGGTTTGAAAAATTCACGCCGTATTGACAGTATAATTTGTATGCCACCGAGCCGTAACGAAAGGGTTAAAAAAATAATGTAATTTGCTGCCAGAAAATAACTATTGGCATCTATTATTTTTGAAAGTATATAATTCAATTAATGGCCAGTAATTATTTAGCAAACGGTCAGTAATAAATGCCTAAAAAGGTAAGCAAAATACAATCATTCGGCAGTAGAAAAGTAATAGAAATAATTAATGAATGGTAATTAATAGAGACCCGTATTTTTAGGATCTATTTTTTTTTTAAATTAGCGCTATGGAGCATTTACAAACATGGATTTTAGCATTACTTAAATATACATATACTAAACATAAAATTCTTTTTTCAACGCGTCAATCCAAGCACAAAAATAACGGCAGAAGCGGGATGCGAACCGCGGACCTTGGAAACCAACTATGCCCAGGTATTCATACCGCTCGGCGAATCACGCCATTGCTATGCCCAGACTGACCTGCGATGAAACTAATATTTATATTATCGTACGACAGATGTCGCCATAGTATATATTCAAAGTATGTATATTTTTATTATTATTCTATCAGTATTCATTTATTCACAAGCTTAATATTATTACTTTCCGGCAGTCTATTTATTTTAGTAAGTACCACTCGGGTCTCGAACCAAACTATAGACTGAATGGATGTGAAACGACTACTTATAGTTCCGACTCGGACTTTATAACCAATCATTTACCTGTGTTACTGATGGATAATTTTTACCTTCTTGATATTGTATCAAGGAGACATTATTAATTAATTTTTTAATTTTTATTAGAATATTATTTTTATTATTTCAATATTCTAATCTACTTTTATAGATCATTGACTATATTACAATATTATTATTACTTAAATATACATATACTAAACATAAAATTCTTAAATAGACTGCCGGAAAGTAATAATATTAAGCTTGTGAATAAATGAATACTGATAGAATAATAATAAAAATATACATACTTTGAATATATACTATGGCGACATCTGTCGTACGATAATAACAATGATATAAATACTAGTTTCATCGCAGGTCAGTCTGGGCATAGCAATGGCGTGATTCGCCGAGCGGTATGAATACCTGGGCATAGTTGGTTTCCAAGGTCCGCGGTTCGCATCCCGCTTCTGCCGTTATTTTGTGCTTGGATTGACGCGTTGAAAAAGAATTTATGTTTAGTATATGTATATTTAAGTAATAATAATATTGTAATATAGTCAATGATCTATAAAAGTAGATTAGAATATTGAAATAATAAAAATAATATTCTAATAAAAATTAAAAAATTAATTAATGGATTTTAGCATCTATTTTAGCATCTATTTTAGAATCTATTTTCGTATGACATAAATATTAAATAATTATCAATTGCACTAGGTTTTAAAATGTTTTTAATTGAAATATTGACCAACATGCATAAATATTATAAATAACTATTAAACATACTAAGACAATAAACAAAATAATACAAAAATAGCGCAATCATCAAAATATAAATTCAAATATTGAAATTTTCAGTAATGAACTCTTACAGTCACCAAGTTCATTTATAGGAAAATTGAAAAGAAGCCGATAACGGAGATTTTAATTAAGTTGTTTTTAAGTCTCCATATTAGAAATTAAAAATGTTTGCAATGTACACTATTGAATTTTATTCCTCAAACAATAATATGTAACTAATATTTCTTAAAATAAATCATGGAGCATGTTTCAATGGATAAATTTTTTAGATTAGTTCGACGATCAGTTACTATTAAATAATATTTGTTGAAGAATCTTTCAACATCAACACTATTTACTGGACACCAAATTGATTTAATAGCAGTACAACTAAAATTTTCATACTTAACTTTTGTGGCCAATGATACTCGTAGTTGTAAAATATCTGGTTTTAAAATCACTTTTGACATTTCCAAAATTTTGATATCCTTCTATACATTGAGATTCTATTAATAAATTAAACAATGGTAAGTTCTTGTTTAACATTAATGGTACATTTTGAACATGCTACTGATGAATTAAAAAGTTGACTCAAAGTCTCGTAATACAAATTGGTCTTATTTATCACTAAATGAGACTCAAGTTTAAGAAGACTTTTATTAGCAGTTTCAGTTAAATAATATATTAAATAGTGAATGAAATTATTTGTTTTGTTTCAACACAATAAATTTCATTAATATGATTTTGTAGGCTCCGTTTTATGTCGTCAATTTCCTCCCATAATAAATGTGCGAAAGGATATATATGGGCAATGTTACCGGTCTACAAATATGTATTGCCATAGGCGATGTCAAGTGTGTACATATAAGATAGGTATGTAAAAATCTATCATTTCATATTTATACCGGTGAAATTAATTTCATAAAACAAGCAAATTGAGATTTTAGCATCTATTTGCATATTCTATGAAATTCGCATTTATTAGCATCTATTCCGAATTTTAGCATCTATTTCGCATCTATTTCAAAATGCTAAAAATACGGGTCTCTAGTAATTAAAAATAGGTTAGGTTTAGTTTCCATTTTATGAGTTTATTATTATTTTATTTGACATTATTTTTTACCAATATTGATTATATTAATACTATTTTAATTTTATAACTGACCACATTCATACTGACACAGTGGATACCGCCAATTTGTTTAGTCTACTGCCGATTAATTTTATTTACTTTCAATTTATTTAACTTACTGCAAAAACCTTGAATTAGTTAATGAACAAAGAATACAGGCCGCAATTATTTATTTCAGGGGTTAGTAAACTGTTTCCGAAACATGATTTTTAAAAATTAAAGCATGTAGGGGGATCTAAAGGAAAACTTTTTGTAAAGTCTTAAAAAATTAATTTCCGAAACTTAAATTTCCACAACATAAGTACATCAATGCTTTGTTATTTATTTAATTTAATTTAATGTTAATTATTTGCGTCTTGCTATGGCCTTTCACAGCTCGTGCAGAACCCCACCCGTAAACCTGACATCGCATCACATCGTCCAGCTCTACTCGACCTATTTCTTACTTCTCAGCCAAGTGATTACTTGGTGGAGGTCGAAGCGCCACTAGGCAACTCCGACCACTGCCTTGTGAAAACAACTACAATCAGTGCTCCATTGCCACCAAAAGAACAAAACAAACGACGTGTGTGGCACTATAGGTCGGCTGACTGGAACGGATTACGTGGATTTTACGGAGGATACCCGTGGGGAGATATTTGCTTCAAAAATAAGGACCCTTCAATATGTGCCAATCTGGTGGAGGATGTAATCATCCAAGGAATGGAATGTTTTATTCCTCACTCCACTAAAACTATGGGCACCACCTTAAAAAGCTGGTTTAACCGTGACTGTGCCGAGGCCGTAAAACGCAGGAATACCGCATACAACAAACTACGAAAAATAACGACCCCATAAGTCGTGCAGCATACAATTTAAATGCAAGAAAACCATTAATGACTCCAAAGACAAGTTCAATGTACAAATTTGCAACAAGTTGTCCGCTTGCCCTGCCGGTAGTAGAGCATTCTGGTCTCTCGCTAACTCTATTGGCAGCAACTTTGCACCTCTTCTTTTCCACCACTGACTAATGCCGACGGCTCACTGGCTCTAGCCTCCAAAGAGAAGGCTGAACTTCTTGGTTCGCTGTTTGCTTCCAATTCCACACTCGACGATGGTGGGGCCAACCCCATCCATTCCTCACTGTGGCAAGCAGATGGGGGCTGTAAAATTCAGCCTCAAAGCCGTACGTCGAGAACTTCTCCAATTAGCAACCAACAAAGCCAGTGGCCCAGATGGCATACCAGCGGTGGTATTAAAACTTGCGCTCCTGAACTTAGTCCTGTGCTCACCAAACTTTTCAGATTGTCCCTTAGATGTGGTATTGTTCCCCTGGGATGGAAAAAAGCCCTTGTTCACCCAGTTCCAAAAAAGGAGACCGAAGTGACCCCACAAACTATCGCCCAATAGCCATCACATCACTACTTTCCAAAGTGATGGAACGTTTAATTAACAGCCAACTTCTAAACTACTTAGAGAAGAATGATCTTCTGTGCGATCGGCAATATGGCTTCCGCCGTAGTTGATCGTGCGGCGATCTCTTGGCATATGTCACACATGTTTGGGGAAATCCATCGAATGCTATGGAGAAACGCAAGCTGTTGCCCTGGATATCTCAAGGCGTTCGATAGAGTCTGGCATCGCGGTCTGGTGAATAAATTACCGTCTTATGGACTAACTCCTCCCTGTGCTCCTGGATTGAAAACTTCTTGAGTGATCGAAGCATCATCACTGTCGTAGATGGCTTTTCTTCTTCCTGCCATAAAATCAACTCAGGAGTTCCACAGGGCTCTGTGCTGTCGCCCACTCTTTCCTTCTGCATGTGAATGATCTGCTTCAATGCGCAAACATTCACTGTTATGCCGACGACAGCACTGTCCATGAGAGTATAATCTTCCATAAACCTCCGAAACATTCGGAACTATCTGCTGCTAGGGAATCTCTGGTGGAGAAGATGAACATGTCTCTTGAAAGGGTTTCACGATGGGGCGACCTCAACCTCGTCAGTTTCAACATTTCAAAAACCCAATCATGTACTTTCTCCACCAAGAAGACTGCTATGGATCCTGTATCTTTCAACGGTTGTTCTCTTCCGAAAGCAAGCTCCATCAACATGCTTGGATTATCAATATCGAATAATATCAAATATTACGAGTCAATTAAGTGTAAAGCCGGTCTCGCTTCCAAAAAACTAGGTGTATTATATAGATCACGTCGGTATTTCAACGATAAACAACTTCTTCTTCTATATAAAGGACAAATCCGACCTATCCTTGAATACGGCAGTCACCTTTGGATTGGAGCCCCAAAATACCTTCTAAACTTAATTGACTCAGTTCAAAGAAGAGCAATTCGTTTGATAAACAATGACACCCTTACGTCTAATCTACAATCAATGGAACACAGACGTAAGGTGGTTCTCTTAGTCTTTTCTACCGTTATTACCACGGTCGCTGCTCTTCGGAACTTAAAGAACTAATTCCTCCTGCACCCACTCACAGCCGACAAACTCGTCTTACACTTGCCGAACATCCATACACGGTTAATATATGTCGACCAAGAACTGGCAGCTTCCAAAGTTCCTTCCTTGATGCCACCGGTAAGCTATGGAATGCTCTTCCAGCGTTTGTGTTTCCTCCTTCCTACAATCTGGATCTCTTCAAGAAACAGATAAATATACACTTGCAATCTCCCCAACCCACACACAAACACGAACACAACACACGTTTCCCGCATGCAGCGTCCAGCCTCCCTGGCTGAGCGTCATAGAGTGCACTGGTCTTGACCGGTTGTGCTCTCCTGCATGCGTTTACATAAAAAAAAAAAATTATATGGTTATTTGTTAATTATGAGTTTGTACAAAAAACTTCATCATTACAATTTTATAATTACAAAAAAATATTTAAATTTTATTCTTTGAGCTTATTAATTGACATGTACGTCAATGCAAGTGTAGGGCATGTAATGTATAATGGGATACAAGAAAAAAATATGTTTTCGTGTTTGAATATACTCGGAGTTCCATCTAGTAACATTAAATTATAACTTACTTAAATATTTAACCTTAAGACATCGAATTTCAAATATATTTGTTTTAAATTAAATTTATTTTGACTGTTATTTTTTGATTAATTTTTTTTATCTTAAAATAAATTTAGAAAAAATATATAGATGCGTGTTGTACCCTGAAAGTTACACACAATGTTAGATTATACGTCTGAAAAATAGTTGAAGAATGTAGGAGCCTATTCCATGTCAGCCTCGTTAACCGCGCGTGTAGCCCCGACGATTTCCTTCATGAAGTTTAACAGCAAGGGACCGTCAGAACTAAGCAGCAGTTCAGGAAAATCCTCCCAAGAAATGGTAGAGACTCCCAGGCGACAACACAGAATGCGTGTCCTATTCTTATGGATGATGCACTCCATGAGCGAGTGTCTCAATGTCTGTTGTATGCCTGGATCACATGGATATGCGTCGCAAGAAGAGAGGCCTGGATGCCGTCGGGAATCTGTTCCCAGATGGATCTTCGGGTGAAGAGATGTGTTTTGAAAGATTAAAGTTAAGAAACGATAATTTATTTCATACTTAAGATTCTAAAAATCGTAAATTCTGGATATTATACATATATTTGCCGGCGGATATAGCTCAATTGTCAAAGCGTTTGCTTGCAAGTCAAAGGTTGTGGGTTCGATTCCCGGCGGAGATTAAAAAAAAAAGGAACTTTAATCGATTTCTGAGCTTTAAAGTATCCCGGTATGTGTGAATTTGATCCCTGACCCGTAAAATGTCAGTCATAGTATATTGATTAAAATTGGTGGTAGACGAAAGTCGTCCCTGAAGACCACCCATTCATAGTAAATTCCTGTAATAATAAGGATGATGCGTAAATCTTGGGATTATGACGTCTATGACGTTGGCGGATCAACACTCCACATGCAGCGCTTAACCATATGTAACACGGTAAGCGTCATAGAATTCCACATATGAGACTTCAGAATTATAATCCCCATCTGTCGGTATTCTCCTATACGTGTTTACATAAAAAATATATCTCGTGGTACATACTATGAACGATCGCGGACCCCAGTTAGAGAACCGCCCAACTACAGTGATGTCAGATTTTATAATCGATTTTTGAATCATAACACTATCTTCATATATTGCAAAAGGCGCCAAATACAACAAATACTTTTCACAGTTTTTCATGTATTTAATTTCATTCAATGTGACACTCATAACGGTTATATACTCAATAGTATTATTGATGAAGTGCATCTAGCTCGTACTAATTTCTCTTCTCTCTTGACCGCCTCCGCCAACTATTTGTTTTGGGTTTGGGATTTTTATTTATATAACGGGTCCGCCAAATAACTTTTTTTTTCGAAAATGGGGCGCAAAACATCGAGTGTAGCTTCGGCTGTGTGGCACGTAGCGCCGTCCTGTTGAAACCAAATGTTGCCAATATCCTCTTCTTTAATTTTTGTGAACAAAAATGGCCCGATAACGATTGTCATTGACTGTAACGGCCACTCCTTGCTCATTTTCGAAGAAAAATGGCTTGATTTTCAAAGTAATATCGCAATATTTTTCAGCATTGTTCAAGCGTATACACAACCATATTCGTTCAGCGGAAGGATAAAACTAATTATCTGTCAAATCAGACATGAGCTAAATGTTACCATTCACGAAATAAGCACTAGTTGAAAAAAAAAAGTTAGATGGCAGACAATAGCATGATTTTCAAAGTAATGTCGCAATATTTCCCAGCGTTGTTCAAGCGTATACACAACCATATTCGTTTAGCGGAAAGATAAAACTAATTATCTGTCAAATCAGACATGAGCTAAGTGTTACCATTCACGAAATAAGCACTAGTTAAAAAAAAACAGTTAGATGGCGGACCCTTTATAATCGTGTAAAAAAAAAAGTTGCATGAAGTGGATAATGAGATTGATGTTTAGTTTGATGTAGCGTTTTTATAAGATCGGCTGATAAGATTAATGTTTCCGAGGCCTGGACAATTTAGTCTTAACAGGCGATTCAACCCAAAATATGAAAATAAAACTACATTAAAAATTCTGTTTCAAATAAAAAATAGTGTTCGCTAAAGGAGGGTTGACTGTAGTGGGTTTCGTGAGTTTATGATCTGAGCTGTTGTTTGCGGATTCGCAGCATGCGGAAATCAGCTGGAGACGAATGCGAGGGACATCAAATGTGGCCGCCTCCTTTACATCGCGAAATTGAATTGATGTTGAGTATTTCAGAGATTTATGGCTAAATAAAGATTATATTCAAAGACGTTTATCAATGAAACTATTATGTTGTCAGACACAATGGAGATGCAAGCCCGAGATGGCCGCCCACGGGATGCAAAGAAACGGGAAAATGGAAGGTGTACACCCGTCTACTTCTATCGTGACTATCGTAATAATAACATATCTAATATATGCCTTTATAAACTTGTGTATTCAAAGAGCGGTTCTACAATCGGTCAAGAGAAACGGTCGAAAAATATGTACCTGGTTTGAAAATGTTCTCTAGGTGCAACAAAGGAGAAAAATCTATTTTCAAGCTCCTGAAAACTAGTGATTCAGAAAGGCCTATGACAATTCAAAAGCTTTAAAATTATTCACCGACATCCAACGAGACGAAGACCTTTGCAGCCACAGTAGCTAAATGCGGCGATTTGTGATAAGCATCTCTTAGTTTGATATCAAATTACTGTGTGACAGGATGCAGGAGCAGATTGACAATACAAAGAACTTGTTTTCGTTTCGAAATTCGCGTTTATTTATCAAACACTTGCCTTTTTCGCCATTAGGCGTTCGCCATAACGGTCGCGGGGAGCTGTCAACTGCCGGCGCGCTCTGACATCTAGTGCTGCCAACAGTCGCGCCAGAAAAAGCGAATTAAAGATGACAGTGGTACCAACATGAAATGGACCAACAGTCATAACAAATAAAATGGCGTATGCAAACACCGTATATTATTATATAACTAAAACTGACATTATTACGGCATCACCCTAAAGGAGCTATATCAAGGCAATATCAGCATCTGCTTGGAAAAGAAGAGAAATATTAAACAATATTCCTTGTGTCTTTAACAATGATGCTATGTCAAAATGAGGTGGCTGTATACCCCCTTTTTTACGCGATAATTGGTTCCAGAGAGTGGCGCTTATTTTTTTATTTTTATATTACTTGTATTTAGTAAATCGGTTCCGTCAATTTATTAAAATATTATTTTAAAAAGTAGCAAGTAAATCGCATAAAAAAGTATAGGTGCCGTCCAAAATAAAGCGGAAAAGCGAAATTGTTTAAAAAGATGACTGGAATTATGCTTCCAATAACAAGCGATTGTCGCAATACAATATAAACTAAAGAGTTTCAAGATAGCATACTCGTACTTAATAAATTCTGTGGAAATTCAGGAGGTATCTTTGATGTAATGTCCTTGCATTTTGGTGTTTAAGTGTTCCAAATTAGGAGCTGATATGACACGATGAAAAACCCTCAATCCGTCTAAAATAATCGCTTAAAAGCGAAATAGAATAAAATAGGACTGGATGTATGCTTGTCATAAGAAGCGATTGGCGCTTGTAGCGCCGGTGCGACAGCCCATCACGCCAGTCATGTCCCACCCTTCGGCGAGTGCATATTGTATTGTGGCTAGATCCGGCCCACAAATTTGTAAGTGTTATCAATCTGCTCCTAATCCTGCCATCACGCGACTGAATAACAACCTTTTGAGAGAGAGAGGATGTTAAAGTGTTTGATATAAGGTGTAAATATTGCGACAGAAGTAGGCAGTGGTAAACTACGACGAGAGTTGTATGCAGCTGTCGATACTGATCGGAACAAGTCATATGAAGAGTCGTTTGTAATAAACAATTTTGCGTTAAAGTTAAGCTTGATAGATGACTAGTTTATGCAAAATTGATTTTGTTCATTTATAAAATTAAAACGGGCATGTTAAGATTAATAAAATAATATCTCATATTAAGTATGCAGACTAAACACGTAATATACATACATAAATGTATAATTTTTCGAAGAAATGAAAATATACATGCTTCGATAGTGTGCTCAGAATGCCGCTGGAGAGCATGGATAAATCATACTCGTAATTGCACTTTTGTCAAGCCCACGGTCTAGTTGTTACAGAGAAACGTTGAACACAATATTCAAAATGCATTATTTGGATCTTTATTTGGATCTATATATATATGTATATATATTTTTTTATATAATCGCTTGCAAGAGAGAACACCCGGTCAAGACCAGTGCACTCATGTGACGCTCAGCCAGGGAGGCTGGACGCTGCATGCAGGAAACGTGTGTTGTGTTCGTGTTTGTGTGTGGGTTGGGGAGATTGCAAGTGTATATTAATCTGTTTCTTGAAGAGATCCCAGATTGTAGGAAGGAGGAAATACAGACGCTGGAAGAGCATTCCATAGTTTACCGGTGGCATTAAAGAAGGAGCTTTGAAAACTGCCAGTTCTTGGTTGACAAATATTAACCGTGTATGGATGTTCGGCAAGTGTAAGACGAGTTTGTCGGTTGTGGGTGGGTGCAGGAGGAAATAGTTCCGAAGAGCAGCGACCGTGGTAATAACGGTAGAAAAGACTAAGAGAACCAATTTTACGCCTGTGTTCCATTGATTGCAGGTTAGACGTAAGAGTGTCATTGTTTATCAAACGAATTGCTCTTCTTTGAACTGAGTCAATTAAGTTTAGAAGGTATTTTGGGGCTCCAATCCAAAGGTGACTGCAGTATTTAGGGATAGGTCGGATCTGTCCTTCATAAAGAAGAAGAAATTGTTTATCGTTGAAATACCGACGTGATCTATTATATAATACACCTAGTTTTTTGGAAGCGAGACCGGCTTTATACTTAATTGACTCGTAATATTTGACTTTTTTCGAGATTGATAATCCAAGAATGTTGATGGAGCTTGCTTTTGAAAGAGAACAACCGTTGAAAGATACAGGATCCATAGCAGTCTCCTTGGTGGAGAAAGTACATGATTGGGTTTTGGAAATGTTGAAACTGACGAGGTTGAGGTCACCCCATCGTGAAACCCTTTTAAGAGACATGTTCATCATCTCCACCAGAGATTTCCTAGCAGCAGATAGTTCCGAATGTTTCGGAGGTTTATGGAAGATTATACTCTCATAGACGGTCATATATATCTAGCAAATGGCTAGATATATATTCCAAATAAATAAAATAATCTAAAATTTATGGCAGTGATTCGTTGTTGTAATAGGTTTGGATATAATGCTGGTCTGGACTTTACCTCACATCCGCATCACACCAGAGAAAATTAACTCTCCTTTTATGATGCGATCATCCTTATAATCAGTTAGTAACTAATCAGTCCAGTGAGAGTCCTCTCTGCACAATTGTTTTCACTACACATAAGTACTACAGACAAAGATCAAGATTAGAATCGCAGTCTCATCTTCATTATCATCTTATCCATCCAACGGTATTATTCTGTATGTTTCAACAACAAAAAATAGGTATATAATGCATATATTGAGAAAAGTAATTAACCTTAAATTTTCAATAGAGTTGTAATATATCGAAAAGCATTCGTTTTTCTTTTTAATACTAACTCATACGAAAAAACACCTGCAGAGATTTATGGTGCCCTCCAGTTTGTCTTAGAAGTTTTTTTTGTTTTGTTATGTATTATTTTTGTATTCAATGAAAAAAATAAATGCTAACGAGTATTTCATTATCCTTATAGGAAATAAAAAATGATGTAATTTATATTAATTACTTATTACACAACACTACTTGCAAAGTTGAGCATTGTAAAGCCTACCTTGGCCTTGGAAGTTCATCAAACTGAGAACAAAACCTTTGGAGTATAAAGATGATCATCCCATCATTACGAGGCAGATTACTGAACCAAGGACAGAATTAATTATTCTATTTACTTGATATAATTGCACTACAAAGCACTAGACTTACATATACATGTACATGTGAATAGAACAAAACAATCAGTCATGCCCGACATCAGGTATTGAATCGGGTATTAAATCATATAAGTAAGTACATATTTTTATATTTATTACTCGTACATAACATAATCAAAAGATTTTTGTGTGACAATACGATGGTCTATTCACATATGTACTCTTGTGGTGGCTATATGCTCTAAATTGGGAACAAAATATGAAGTACGAAATTAATTTTTTTATTGAATTCGGTCAATAGTCTTAATCATTCATTCAGTATCAACAGTTTATTATCATTAGTAAGTTTTGGAATGCTCTTCTACAAATACATATCATCCATCATACAATATACATCGATTAAAAAAACAGATCAATGTACACGTGTCATATTCCCAACCTTAAAAAGGCTCGCTCTTTTTTATAATCCATATTAGGTGCTCTCTTTGTTGCGTTTACATAAATAAATCACCAGTCAGTTTTATAAAAAAAAAGGTGTAGAATGCTTCGGCAGGGAGAGTCACTGCTATGTGACTGTGGATACCTGCAGACTGTATCACTCTCAGGATCCTGCCCCATGTGACTAGCTGCACATCAAGACTTAATGCTGAGCAGCACACGGGACATCCATGTTGACAGATATTGGATGGAAACAATTTGACGTCGCTGACATGAAGAAGAAAATTCTATAAAATATAATTGTATTAGAGATGTTCAGCAGGTTTACCGGTATGCGAAAGAAATTAATAAAACGAATAAAATAATACACTTTGTACAATCTATAAGTTTATTTCTTTTATTAGTCTACTGGTTTCAGAAAGAACTCTCTTTCATCATAACAACTAACTATACATCAGTTTTAAAATTATCCTGATGAAGGAGCGTTGTCCGTAACCAGTAGATTAAAAAAAATATAAGTGAGTGGTTTTACATTTTGCATAATTTCAATGTTTAATCTATTTCATTGACACGAGCGTAAAGCTCGTGTTGAACATTGAAGGGAACTAATCTTTGCAAGCTCAATGCAATGATGATCTGTGAGTCTCCTCTATGAAGGGTAATGCACTTGTTTATGGAAAATAAGGCACGTTTAGCACGAAAATTTAAGAAGACGTTCAACTACTTGAAATAAAATGTAAAGCAGTAACATATTTGGAGCTTGGATTCGCTGTACGAAATGTATATCTGTAATTATGGATGATGGAAAAGAGGTACATGTGGAGCAAAATGACATGTATTTAAATAAAAATTTAGTTCCACCTATCATTGCTGTATAAATTGCCTGCAATATTAGCTGTTATTAAGCGTCGAAAAAAACCTATTTTTAAAATCCGTGTTTTATGCAATCCTCTTTGCATAAAAGAGGTGTTACCCTTTTAAGTAATTTAAGCACACGAAAAACTTTACGGAACAAATAAATGAATACTTGTTATTTATGAAATGGTAGTCTAAATATTATACGTACCACCTTCGATAAATACTTACAAAAGATAAATAATATATCATGCTTACTGTCTAAAAATCTTTGTGACAATAAAATAACACTATCGGAAATGAGTTCAGCGAAAGTTTCTGACGAAAAAAATGCGAAAAAACACCTTGTAAAAATATGTTTGGCAAAAAAAAAACGTTGAAAAAACCCTCAGAGTTCCTGATCCGGCCCGCGGGATGTAGTTTAAGGACTGCTGATTAGTATATGTGTGTCCCTTTAATACTCTTCATTGTTGCTTATTTCGGAATAAATGATTTCAATATTGTTGTCGTTGGTTATGGTTAAACTTTGTGATTTCCAACAAAATGTCAAGATTCCCGAACACGCAACGCAACAGCCGGAATAAATGCATACCTAATCACACATCCCTTCATGTCTTCAACTCAATGTACCCCAACATACACTGTATGAAGTTAGATGGATAAAGCCACGGATAGTATCCTAATACCCTTATGTAGAGAGACGCTATATTTCAGTTCATGGGGTGCTCAAATGATAGACCCGCTCTCAAGTATACTACGGACCAATGAGACAAACAACACTACCATTACGTGTGTGCTCGAGAAACCGCAACCACTTCGTAAAACAAAGCCGTTGTATGCTCCAGCTAAGGGAGCGGACTCGGTGATGATAAGAGTATTCTATTGCCGTGTTGTTGTGTAGTTGTTTAAATATATAATGTTATTATATTTTTATATCCCAGTTCACCATTCCTTTATTGGCGTCGACGTACGAATGGCTACTTTCGACGGGTTCTTGAAGCGAACTGACACAAAACAGACGCTCCCCGTTTAGGCCAAGGTCGTGCCGCGTCAAAAAAGAGTCTAGAAATTTTGCACATGTAAACATATCGGCAACCCAGGATCTGGTGCAAGTCAATACAGATGATGCTAATGCGAATTAATTAAACTCTTCTCCAGATGGTTCTCCACTTTGATGGAATCGGAGTACGGGTGAGGAGGTTCACGAAAACTTGCCAAGGAGACTGCTGCGTGAGTATCGTCTTATATATAAAACTGAAATGGTGTGTATTTGCTTGCTTATTTGTTTGTATGTTTATTTGTATATTTTTATGTAAGCCCGTTCACGAGAAAACCGATACAAGGTCTCTTAGGAGATAAGAAATCTCATCTTTGGATTTTATAACGTTTAACATGATATTTTTTTTTACTGTAAACACATACACACAATACCGACAGATGGTGATAGTAATTCTAAATTCTCATTTAAGGAATTCTATGAAGATTACCAATAGCGCATATGGCTAAGCGTTGCATGTGGAGTGTTGATCCTCCAACGTGACAGACTACAGCCCGTGATTCACGCAACATCCTTATTATCGCAGGAATTTAATATGAATGGGTGGTATTCACGGGACGACTTTCATCTACCACTAATTTTGATTAATAGGCTATGACTGGCATTTTACGGGTGAGGGATCAAATTCACACCAACCGGGGGGGGGTATTTTAGAGCTCAGAAATGTTTTTTTTTGTTTAAATCTCCGTTGTGGATCGAACCCACGACCTTTAGTTTGCAAAGCAAACGCTTTGACCATTGAGCTATACCCGCCGTTATATAAGGCTAAGCGCTGCATGTGGAGAGTTGATCTACCAAGGGCGTTCGCACATCATCCATTTATTACAGGAATTCACTTTGAATGGGTGATGTTCATGAAGCGACCTTCTTCTACCATCATTTTTAATCACTAGTCTATGAGTGGCGTTTTACGGGCGAGGGATCAAATTCACACCAACTCGGGGTATTTACAGAGCTTAGAAATTGATTTTTTTAATCTCCGTTGGGGATTGACTTTCGGCTTGGTAAGTAAATGCTTATAACAACAAGCCATACCCGCAGAAGTAAGACTGGCGGCGCTCGTAGCATGGCAGAGCAGATGGTCGACCTGGCTCAAGGGTAGACACACATATTCCTTCTTTCCTTCCGTCCTCGATAGAATGGAGATGTCGTGGCTTATTCCAAGCCATTGGACTAGTCAATTCATGACTGGTCACGGCCATTTTAAGGCTAAGCTCTTCAAGTTTAGCATCGCTGATAGTCCAGACTGCCCATGTGGTAGCCCCTTGCAGGACGCTGAACACGTTATGTGGCATTGAACAATATTATATTCAAGTAGGCAAAGGCTCTTTAGCGTAATCCAACACAAGCCTCGACGGTTGGATATGTCGAGCTTATCGCTACGGAGTCCAACTACCATGCCTTTTCTGTATACGCGGCGACCTTCGGCGAAGAAGTCAAAAAGTCCAAATTTTAACGTCTGAACTACAAACTTTTACACCAACGCTTGGTGTTGCTCACCAAAGCCAGTTACTTGTTTAACGAGAAAGTACTCTGAAAAAAATGCCTTGGTAAGTGCTCCCAAGGAGCGCAGGTACAAAACGACCAGCCCGGGGGCCTAAGGCCCCCAAAAAAAAGCCATACCCGCCGTACCGACCATAACCTTTGGGTACTCGAACATGACAATGTTTTCTTCGGCCGCAAAGCTCGCGCTTGTAAGTGAACATAATACATCATGGGTAACATCACCGCGGAGAGAAATTTGATATTAAGATGGGTGCTCGGTCATTACCGTGGTCATTTAGAAATCTGGTTCGACAACCGCAGTGCTGTTATCGAGTTACACTATTGGCTTGTCACAGCAATTATCGCGGGTCCAGGACCATCGCGGAGATCTGGTTACATCTTGTAAGATAATTGGTTACATCTTAATGGTAATTCAATAACCTCAGCCATTTCAAAGTGAACTCTTCGTAGACCGTTCATAGGATTCATGGATAGATTTATAATATTCGAGTGTGGCTTTTGGTTTCTGATGCACAGACATGGAAGTTAATACACACAAGCTAAATTAAAAGTTGATATAAGCTTTTCAGGCTGATGCCGAAAAGCCTCAATCTTTCGTCTCTAATTTTTGTTCGCTCGCCCTTC
This sequence comes from Glossosoma conforme, assembly GCA_022606575.1. Lineage (NCBI taxonomy): Eukaryota > Metazoa > Arthropoda > Insecta > Trichoptera > Glossosomatidae > Glossosoma > Glossosoma conforme. Next base: position 177,485 of record JAGTXR010000356.1, on the reverse strand, counting down.
ATGCACATCTAATAATGTTTATTTTAATTATATAAAATTACACAGAGTTTGCATACGCCATTTTATTTGTTATGACAGTTGCTCCATTTCTTGATGATATGATTTCTGATTGAGCGCATCATCAAGGAGACTTAACTGTCCTCCAGTGTGAGACTACAGTTATATATACGTCAATGTGCTTCAGAAAAAATCTATGTTATTAATCTGCTCTTTATCCTGCCACCACGCGACGGAATAACGACGTTAAAGGGCGTTTTAAAACAAAGATAAATCTCAGAATGAATTAAGTTGTCATGAGATTTTCGTATTTGGTCACTTCTATGGTTAAATCTCACAAGTCTTACGTGGGTGTGTGGAATATCAGATCTACACGAGAACATTCAATTTAGTTGCCTTCGAGTTATCCCAGACAGTAACAATTGAATAAATGGCAATAATGTAGCAGTTAAATGATGCTTAACAACATAAAAACCTCGAGTTCAAGCAACCTCGTGTTGTAAATAAAAAAGTAGTGTAGTAATAAAATGGTGTCGCATGTGGTAATCACCTTAAAATGGTATTCAAATATCTGATATTAAATATGATCATAAAGTGTAGCAGCTGAGCGGTGTTAGTTGTCGTGTAACAAGATCAGATGCGAACTTAGTCACAAAACACTCGAAACTTTAATATTCATTTCAAATTAAAAAACTGATACCAGCTTGCTATGGCTCTTTCAGGCTGATGCCGAAGAGCCTCGATAAAACGATCTTTTGTCTCTTATTTTTGTACGCTCGCCTGACATGCACATCTAATAATGTTAATCTTAATTTTATATATAATACAAACGGATTTTATTGTTTGACAGTTGCTCCGTTTCATGTTGGTTCAACTGTTAACTTTAGTTTCTGATTTAGCCGCGAAAATATTTGAGACACTACATGTTACTGTGCCTGACTGTAAGCTCTTGCCCGCGCACAGTGACCGTCCGATTGTTGCCCACGATACAACACGTTTAAGACGAAAGAATCGCAGTGAACAGTGGTTGAAACCAACTTGAGTGAAGATATTGACATATTTAGTGTTATATTGCTTTAAATTCAGTACTGGTATTTATGGAGGCGAAATGTTACACGTTTTATTTTGTGACAATAATGCCTTGTTATTTGTGAGTCAATCATGATATAATTATGACAGGGTTTTTGTTGTTACAAGTCAAACTGTTTATCTTGAGTCTCCTGACGCTAGTTCTGAGTGTGAGGTCAGTGATACTAAATGTGTCAATAAATTTACATCACCACATTTATGTTACCTATTGTATTTTTATTTTATATTATATTATTGTATTTATATTATTGTACTTCAGAAATGCATTGAATTGATAAAATTTGTAATGTTTCTGCAAGGAAAAAAAAAAAAAAAAATTGAAATGTTACGGTCGGGCGAGGAAACCGAAGTCGTATATTAGAAATAAACGCGAATTGTGCTTCTAAACAAGTTTTTTGCTTTAAAACCTGCTTCTGTATCCTTCCTCCACGCATCTACATTACAAACCCACGACTTTTGTCGCCTTTTTAATGATGAGGGATGTTTGTCCTTTGTTGGTAGAACAAAGGACAACCTCGAGTGGCTGGGAATGCTTAGCAAGGGACAGTCACTATTGTGCGACTGTGGAGACCTGCAGACCGCCTCACATCTAAGATCCTGCTCCATGTGCCCAAGCTGCACACCTCAAGACCTAATGCTGGGTAATACACGGGTCAAGTTGTCAGATATATGTAAAATAATTGAATGCATATAAATAATGACTCCTTTGAATATTTTTTTCTAAATATATTAAAAAAATTTATTTTACATAACGTTATTAAAAATGACTTAAGTTAGTAGAAACAGAAACCAAGGATATCATTCAACATGTGACGTTATTTAGAGGTGATTTTGTGTGCATGTAACGAATTACAGTATGCATTCGATACTATTTTCAGTTGTTGGGAGCCCGATCATTTGCCAGTCATGAAAATGTGATTTTATTCTCGTTTCGTGGCTACGGAAATAGGCTGGGGAATATTAAAGAGAGGCCGTACGACATTGTCGCCCCAGAAACATTAAAATTGTTATTTGATTGGCCTCTAGTCACTCGCATATAATAAAATACAAAACAAGATCACAAAACTTGTTTACATGAGTTTTCAGCGCCTGATGTTGGAATTAATATTCACGTTATAATATCATATTTTATTGACATATTAAAACATACTTCAATAGGCCAGACGAAACTCATAACTTACTCGTATATTAGATTATATACGATATATTTGTGGAAAATAAAGTTCGACAGACATTTGAATTTGATAGAAAAATATCATGCTTAAATTATATGATGCAATATACACAATATATGTATACTTTATATAAATATATTATACTATTATAGATATAGGGTGATAGTGATTCTACAATATGATCTGTGGAATTTTATGACGCTTGCCATGCTGCATATGGCTAATTCACTATGAATCGGTGGTCTTCACGGGACGTCTTTCGTTTTCCAACAATTTTTATTAATATGCTATGACTGGCATTCTACAGGCGACGGATCAAATTCACACCAACGGGCGTACTTAAGAGCTCAGAAATCGATTAAACTTTTGAGCTCTTAATTGATTTTTACCGAGAGTTTGTTTTATGTTTATGTCGCATGTCAGAATGAATTGAAATAAATATTACGTATAAATCGTGTGTCATATAGCAAGAGTTAACTGTGGAATTACAATTGCCGGTCAACTTTGCATAATATTCTATCAACCGATTTTCCTTTATGTTTCAAATGTGAACTTCCAATTCACTGTGAAATCCATTTTGATACCCAAACGTAAAGCGAAAGGTCTATCTTCACCTCAAGCACGAAAGAAAAAGGTATCATGAGCTTCAAAAATAGAGGACCAACGGGATGAAATATATGAAACAAATTGGGTACACACTGCTCAAACCCGTTCATCTGAAACAGATGAGCAACGGGAAGCAAGATTGGAACCAGATCGAATACGCTGAAAATCGATTTACAAACTCTCGAATTCAGGTAAGAAAATCATAACCTTTCTTGCTTATCACTTCTGATTGGCTCCGGCTTCGCCTAAATCCGACTTATCTATTCAATAGGCGAGAGGCTCCCGACGAGGCGCTTCCATAAATTCGCGGTTTCTTTTTTTACGTGGCATTACAACGCATGACGGGTACACGCTAGTGATTATATAAAATTTAGAAGCTTTAAGTAAATAATGCGACACTAATAACGTAATATCAGAACCATTTCACATTTGAAAGCATGTACGTACTTGTAATAGCATATAGATAAATTATTCTGCAATTGTTGCCAATATTATCCAACGGCTTGAAGACCGGTTAGAAGTGAATTAAAAATATTCTACTGCTAACTTAAAGTGATTTAACTTGAGGTATTTTCCGACGATTTATCTAGCGACGATTATAAAATTGCTTGCTATGTGGAGACTGCAATTAAAACTAATAAAAGTTAAGTTCCATACATTCACAAATGAAAAACTTTCAAATTTCATTAGCATTTTTGACCCAATAACTCATAATAATTTAATAATTTGAAGTGTGTATTATGACATTTTATTGGTATATTAAATAATTAAATTATATTTTATTGTAATGCTCACTTCTAAGCACTATTGACCACTATTATATCGATGTTATCTTATTAATTAGCATCTTACTTTCCAGACCCAAGCCATGTTAAGCACCAGGTTATGGTAAGACTATTTAATTTATTGAAATAAGAAGATAAAACCATTCATTTTTTAATTAATTTCATAAGTAATTGGGAAACACAGCTCTGTGTCTGCTCTCGCAATGTCATATGCGCTTCCAAAGTCACTTTAATCTTAAATAAACTTAATGTTAACAACATTTTTTTATTTAAGACGCTTCTCACTCCACGAAATACAGTTCATCATAGTCGGTGACACTTCTGAATAAAGGGCATTCAGGGGCTGGTCGAAAGGAAATTGAGTTATTTTCCTTGGTTAAAGCATGCATCTGTAATGGAAATAATGCGCATTTTCTAACCAGTTTTATCGCGCTGCCATGTATAGTCGCGTCACGATAAAATCATGCGTATTACTTTCATTATGAAAGTAATGCGTCCTTCATTGTTACAGACTTCCTAGCCCGTAGCAACACCACAGCGGTCTCCCCCAAACCTTTCAAATACTGGCTCTGCGACTTCTTAATGTTTCTCTGAATATAGAGAGAGCTGAAGTATTGGTGAACCGTAAAAAACTTTCAGAAGCATGTTATTACGTTCATGAAAGACACTTAAATTGAGGGATTTCAGGGTGTCTTCCAGTAGTGGCAGACAGATTTAGGTTTACTAGACTGTCTTATTGTAGTTAATGTTCAGTTCGGATAACATGATGGTCTTACTTGTGTCCCAGCTCGTGGGTGATGGTGTGCGCCAGTGTGATGCCGTTGTCTTCGTTGACGGAGCAGCTCCTGTCAGGCAGACACATGCCGGCCACGTGCGCCACTCCCAGGGTGCTGCAACAAGAAAAGCAACAGGTAAACATGAGGCAATTGAGATGATGTCGTAGGTCAGAGGTCACTGAATACCAGTAGTCTGCAGAACAAATCACTGGGTCATAACATACACGGCAAACCTACCAGGAAAAATGATGCTGGATATATTGAATGATCTCAACTTAGTGGTCACGGTATGTCTTATTCTTTCATTGTTTTCCATTCGTATTATAATTTGATTTTTTCAATATAAAATGTATTAATATTTTACTTATAAAGTTATATAATTAAAATGGCCCGAGAGATTTTAAATTTCAGCATTTTCCCGGGCGGTTTTTTTTTGCCAAAGTGCGCCGCAGGATTTAAAGCCGGTACTGGCCTATTTAATCATGTAATTATATTACAAAACAGGAATTCTAGTAGCCGTTCCTAGTGTTGATATCAGCCGGGTGTGCAGTAAAAGGTATTCGAGCCACGCCTGCCAATTTAATGGCGGGAAATTCCGAAGAAGCCGCTTTGGAGCGCCAAGAATTTTCAACCCTGCGTCTTCATACCAGCTGACTACCCAATGCAGACTATGAAATATGTCCGCATGTAATTTTTTTTTTAATTTTTAACATTCATGTTTTTCACGCCTTAAAAATCCTAATTATCGGCTTAATATATTTATGCTTAGCTTAAATGTATGTTTTTTTTGTCCTTTTGTAGAATGTTTTTTAATTTCATATATACAAGATCAAATAACGCCCATACTGTTCTTTCTTTTTTACAAGAATATAAGTAATACAATCTGTATTTTATTTATATATGGCTGTGAATCTTAGAATTTTATCAAAAGCTAATACAGCCGTATAATATGTTTGAAAATACATGCTTACGTAGAATACATTGTGAGTAATGACGATTTGAGGGAGCTGTCTCGAAAGCCTTTCACGCTTCAGAAGGTTAAGAGACGATGATGAAACTGTCTCACATATATTTTTGCAATATAGAAGGAGAGTATAAACTACAGTTACATTTTCTTTAGGTCCCCTGGCATAGTAAACATAAAATGTATTCGAGGTAGTTCCAGAAGACATGAGGGGAGTAATATAAGGATGAGTCTGCTGAAAGAACTTATGTTGGCAGCTTGGGACGATCATATGCTACAGTTAAGGTAACATATATGGAATGACAATAATGATGTAGATATTAAAATCCTAGTTATTCAATTGCGTGGTGGAAGTATGAGGAGCAGATTAACAACACAAAGACTTTTTTTGAAGCATATTGACATGTATATTTCGATAACTTTACAAACTTCTGGCACGGATCATAGCATTCAGGCCGGGCCACAATACGACCATTTTCGCGGTCGGCACACGACTGCCGTGCGGCGCCGCGGTCGGTCACACCAGCGCCGCAAGTGGCGATCTATATAACTAACGTCACACCCGTGACTGGACTTGTCCAAAATGCCAATATGGCGACACATACATGTACGACAAGCGAACATAAATAAGAGACGAAAGATTGTATATCGAGGTTTTCGGTACCAGTCCGCAAGGGCTATATCATGCTGATGTCAATATATGCTATAACATGCTGATGGCATACTCTATAAGAATAACAGTTATTATTGTGATGAAGTGTTTTCCGAGGGTTGAAAAAATGCTTATACATTTTTTGTGATATGAGTATGTTGTACGAGTAATTGTAATTCATTTGTAAAAACTTTATTGAGCCTGCTTATTAAGTTCGTTCTTTTCAAAATTTAATTGGACTGATTATTGTAATCTTCTGATTGATGAAACTATTAGCCAAAAATAATGATCGTTGAGAGTAAAAGATGAATTGAACTTAATGCGGATGAAATATGGGAAAACGCAATTTATGGACCACTCTATACAGTCTCAAGACTTCTAGACAGTCTGGCGAGGACTTGACTAAGCGACTTGCATTCCTTACCGAGTCGCACTGTCTGGGCTGATGATAAAGCAGAACTAAAGCGCATACCAACTGTAGATGTATTGTCGTATCGCTTTATAGACTATAGGGTGTGACATAGCTTCACTGGTCTACAGTAGCTTGCGCAGAATGCTCGCAACGTCCACCTCAGTGCTCCACGTCAAAATTTACAATACAAAACGATTCGAGATATTTTCTTGTGATCTTTATGCTGCCAGAATCTTTGAATGCCAATTATTAAGTCAATTATAACAATCAATTAAGGTAAGCGTTTAACATTTTAGTATAAAATTGGAATTAACACATTACCATACTTTCTGCAGTGCTGTTTTTAAGCTAGCAATGAAAACGACTTCATAAGCCAAGAACGACTAGAAGTGGTTAGTAATATTATAATAATATATAGTCGTTAAGCTTAAAAGTTCTGAGAACATTCGTACAATTTAAGTATTTAGAAGATTAGCATTGTACAGAATTTTGTATAAATTTATAGATTTGAAAATAAAATGGAATACGACCTTTTTATTTCGTCAGTTAAGTATTGTTTTAAATGCGTCTTTAGTAATTATGTAAAAGCAATTCAATTGTATATATTTCATTAATAATTTATGAATAGTTTATATCAAAATAGATGTAATATTGATGGTGTAATAATTAAGATTATCTATTTTTTTATATTGATTGGCTTTTATAGCTTCAATCTTATTTATAATTTTCAGGCTGACCTTTGTTAAGCAGTGGTTGCCAACATCCTTGCTAAATTATTACCCGTTGCTAGAAACCTTTTGAGTATAAAACAGTGATCGAGGTGCTAATGAAACTATTATTTTTCACTAAGAATGAAATTAAAGTTCCAGATTATGAACAAAAAGTATAAGATGGTTCATAGTCAATTACTCGCCACATCTTTATATATATGGCGACATTGGCACTAGTACATAGTTTTGCCGCCAGGTGGCGCTGCTAACAGCGAGCGCCCCGCGGTAGTGTGGAGACAGTCAGTTGGTCTCGACCCTCGACGAAGTTAAGTCCGCGTAGCGGCTGCGTGGGATTTCGTACCGCGTGGTCTTAAAGCTTGTAATGTTGTTAAGTAAATAAAATCAGTGTGCTTCTCCAAGAAAGTCTTTGTCTGCTGCCCTGCTCCTCATCCTGCCCCTCGCGACGTAATAACGCCCATCTCTCTTCTGTTTTAAGAGAGGAGGGTGTTAGAATTATTTGTTAAATTTGGTAGTTACTAGCCGATAACGTTTGAGGATATGTATCACGTTGGTTCCGCCGCATTGCGTTCCTAGACAATTTGTTCAAAGTCTTATTGGTAACGAAGTGGGGCGCACTGGACGTCTGGTGCACGGGAAATTTGGTGCACGGGACAACTGGTGAACTGGATGTCTCGCTAACCAAACCTAACCTAACCTAAGTTATTTCGTTAACGAAACCTATGGATCTCTTGACTCTACGATCACTGGACAAATCTTTAGGTAAGGTTAGGTTAGGTTAGGCACACGATCTTTCGTTGCGCCGCGTGGAACAACGAGAGAGAACAGCTCTTGGGCCGGTATTTTGAACTTGACACACTGTCCCCGGACAGGATGGCGGCCAGCATGCTGAGCTCACCAACCAACTGGGACGCCTGGTCGACATTCTTCGGAACAGTGTTACGGCAAAAAGAAGATGCCAAGCGATTAAGGAGGCGCGCTGAACCCTCGCACGACGACACTAACGGCTAGCGGTATACCAACGTTACAGCAAGGCCAATGAAGCCGACCCTAAAGCTAATGCCTGACGGCGATACACCGGGGTCGGCGGAGGCACTGGGACGTAATTTTTAGCGGGTATAGTCCTGCTTATGACGAGGAATGGGTCCCGCACAGGCCCATCGGGCGCCTTTCTCAAGGCGCGACGCGTACAGACAAGGTACGGGCGTCCTTTTCAGGGCGTTGTTGGGTACCGTGAATAAATCATTTAAAGCCTTCCAGTATAATAATAATAAAAAAAAGGTAAGGTTAGGATAGCAAGACATCCAGTGCACTATGTTGTCCCATGCACTAAACGTCCCATGCACCAGACGTCCAGTGCGTCCGACGTCATTACCGATGAATCGCAGAACGAATGGTTTGGGATCGATAGGTAGTAATACCGTATCACGTTTGATTAAAAATAAGCGGGCTTTTAAAAAACATTTGTCTTATTTTAGATAAGCTTTATATGTTATGTAATATAGTTAATTTCAAATGAATTCATAAAAAAGAAGATTCAGATATATAATCATTGATAATTCAAATTGAAAATAAAGATAGCATAAGGTATTACAGCCGTAGTCTATGCAAGTTCGAGGACGCTTGCGCCGGAGGCTCCTGAGAACCATATCTGTTCTTATGTGGACCTCTGGGTATACAAGTGCTCTGGGACAAGGCATAGATAACTTGAGCTAACAGAACTGTAAAAACGACAATTCGCCTAGTCTATATACTCCAAATATGAAGCGGATATGGTAAAAATTATCGGATGTTCGTTAAGGAGTAGGATCATGGCTTCTCTCCACGATGAACAAGAAGAATCCTTTGAATGTTCACGTCGAGCACTGGCAATAAGCAATTAAGAGGTGAACAGTTTATGGCGGCACGCGGCTTGGTGTGCAGGTAGGTGCATACAGCACCGTGCAGGTATGTCTGATGTTCAATGGGATTAATTCAATATGCATTCCTAGACCGCTCCTGCAGAGATGCACAAGCGCATTGCAGCCGCTCACCAATAACGCAATGTGTATGTATTGCATGATATTAGGTGGATTATCCGCTCATGGCCGTATTGATAAATATTTTAAATCACCTTATTCATTTGCCGGCGGGTATAGCTCAATGGTCAAAGCGTTTGCTTGACAAGCCAAAGGTCGTTTGTTCGATCCCAGACGGAGATTAAAAACAAAGATTTTAATCGATTTTTGAGCTCTAAAATAGTTTGGCGTAAATTTGATTCCTCATTCGTAAAATGCCAGTCATAGCCGATTAATTAAAATTGGTCGTAGACAAAAGTCGTCCCGTGAAGACATTTACACGAGTATGTAACATGATAAGCGACATAATATCCACAGATGAGACTTCAGCATTACTATCACCATCTGTGGGTATTCTCCTGTATGTGTCCAAATCTTTTTTTTTTACTATTGTATCTGTTTTTGGTAAAAAAACGGATTCCGTACGACATTATTAATTGATATTCTAATATATCTTCAAAATCGATTTGAATACCATCAGTAGTTCCCAACTTTGTTGATTTTCTCGCAGAAAATTATTCACGCCTAGAAAATTTGGTCAGCAATAAGCGAACGCTTTTTTGGCTCTTAAAGTTTGGTGAGCAAATTTTTTTCCATGTAGCCAAAAAATTACAACAAGTCCAAAATTTTAAATGCCATTTCCTGAGAATCGAGCTTTGTCGCGAATATCACTGAGTTCAAGGTGTACTTACTATTAGACAAGATGGTCGTCCATTTTTCTTGGTCTGGGTATAACAAAGAATTAAGTGAAATTATTAAATGGATTTAAAAAATTTATAAGAATATTTTTTCCAATACTCTAATCTTCTTTTATAGATCATTGACAGTATTTCAATATTATTAGTAATTAAATACACACATACAATTATACATCAAATTTTATATTAAAATAAATAGACTGTCGGTAACTAATAATATATAAAAAAAAGCTTGTGAATAAATGTTGACTGATTGAATAATAAAAATAATAATAAACATACTCTGAATATATACTACAGAGACATCTATCGTTATACGATAGTAACAATGGTATAAATACATCAACTTTCACGTATCTGCTCAGGCATAGAATAGTCGTGTGGACTACGCGGTGTGTGAATAGAGCAAAGGTTAAAAGGCTCGTGGTTCGAATCCTGCTTCTGCGCATTTTTTCTGAATGAATTGATGCGTATAAAATTTGATGTATTATTTTATGTGTGTATTTAATTACTAATTAAAAGAGTTTCCTGATTTGTTAAGAGTTCCGTTTGGTCCTCGGTACTTATCCTTATTTGACAAGTTTTTAGTACATTGCCTTTCCTACACATTATCATTATTTGCTACCACCTGTAAAAAAATCTTATACCATTTAATTGACGGTCAAACTACTGCAATGAAATAATTGGGTATACTTTAATTTTTGACATAATGCATATCCTTCTTATAGACGACACATTGGTTCAAGAAAATGGCACGTAAAGAAAACTCTCATAAAATTCAATGAATCTGTTAGTTGTGTTAGAAGTGATGCGCCTTTGTTATTTACTGAGGTAGTTGGTAGTTGCGAAAGTTCGTAAACTACTCCTTTAAATTAATAGATAATCTGCACGTAATAATATTACTATACCAGTTATGTTACGTGATAATTGATTTGAAAATGTGTGCTTCTGCGTGACAAGTACAAACCTATGATTCTTTACTCGTATTTAGTTAAATATATTGATAGCAACCTAACGAAACGCCCTAAAATAAATTCTAGATTTGGTTAACTCAGTTCAAAGAAGAGCAATTTGTTATTGGTCTACATCACGGGTCGTCAACCTGGCCGTACCGCCAACTAGTGGGCGATACGGGTTTCCATGGTGGGTGTGTAGATTTTTAAATCTCCTACATTCCTTCTAAAAAAATTTCCACTCATGTACTGAATTGAAATATAGCGAGGTTGGTGGGCGGTAGGGAAATTTTACCATGAAAAATAGGCAAAAGTGGGCGCTAGGCATAAAAAGGTTGACGACCCCTGGTCTACATGATCTTTTCTACCTTTATTACCACGGTCGCTGCTCTTCGGAAATTAAAGAACTAATTATTCCTGCACCTAGTCACAACCGACAAACTCGTCTTAGGCTTGTCGAATATCCATACAGGTTAATGTGTGTCGACCAAAATCTGTCAGTTTTTAAAGTTCCTTCCAAAATGCCATCTGAAAGCTCTGAAATTCTGTTTCATTAAATGTATTTTTTCATTCGTACAATCTGGATCTCTTCAAGAAGCATAAATATACTCTTACACTTGCATTCTTTCCAACTCACATACATTCACAATATACGTTTCCCGCATGCAGCGTCCAGCCTCCCTGGCTGAGCGTCATAGAGTGCGCTGGTCTTAACCGGGTGTACTCTCCTGCATAAGATTATATGAAAAACGAAAGTAATCTATTCAGTTATCAGACCTGTTAATATGCTAAGTAAAGTTGAACTACATGTATGCATAGTACGAATTACAGAATGTATGACTTAGTAGCTTACGATAGTTGTCGTCAGCAATTTCAAGTACAACTATCATTTATAGGAGAGCTTTGCTGGACCATCTATTAATTAACGTCACGATATTGTACAGATTGCAAAATTGAAGAGACATTATCGTTTTTCTGTGGCTAGTAGAAGACGTTAGCATTATACGAGTATGTATATGATTTTTTTTTTATTTGTGCGTTTTAATAATATACGACGTACGTGCTTTATTTCAGTTTATCTCTCAGTATGCACGTTATTTATTCTCTATTCCAATTCTGGAATGACCCGAAAAAACAGTCTGCTTGTCCAGGATCAGAACGTGCGGATTTGTGGAACACTTCACTGTGGTCAGAATGGGAGCAGCGTTAATTGTGCGTTCACTAAACTTAGGTTCGAATGCGGCGGCGAGTCGTGTTTATATACAATGTTAGGAATAGAACAAATAATGGAGAAATTTGCTGGTTTATTATTCTATTTGAACACTGTGATGCAAAGACTAAACTATTGAACAACATTCATATTCCAGAAAAATAAAGAAAACGATTAAGTTAGCCAATTGACTTACTTTACATTTGTAATCATAACTGTTAATTCACAATAAATACTTGTATTGCGATGAAATTTATAGTTTTATTACACAACGACATGTTTTAAACTTATCAAAAACTGTAATTGTAAATATAACAAAACTGATTTCTTTTTCTGAAAACTCACAATAAATTTCGCCGGCGGGAATAGCTCAAGAATCAAGCCAAAGGTCGTGTGTTCGATCTCCGACGGAGATTAAAAAAAAAGAATTTTTAATCGATTTCTGAGCTCTAAAATACCACCCCCGGTTGGCGTGAATTTGATCCCTCATTCGTGAAATGCCAGTCATAGCCTAGTAATTAAAATTGGTGGTAGACGAAAGTCGTCCCGTGAAGAACACCCATTCATAGTAAATTCCTATAATAATAAAGGATGATGCGTGAATCTCGGGCTGTAGTCTATGACGTCTGCGGATCAACACTCCACATGCAGCGCTTAGCCATATGCACTCGTGGTAAGCGTCATAGAATTCCACAGATGATAATTCAGAATTACTATCACCATCTGTCAGTATCCTAATACGTCCAGTGTCCTAATAACGATCCCGACGACGTGAAGTCGTCTTTCTTCCTAAGTAAAGGGGATGTTAGTCTGTAAATTAAACAATGTTTCCCTAATGTAACGAGATCATGTTACGTTTAGATTCATGTTTCTTAAATAAATCGTTTTTTAGTTGGAGGATATAGCCTTTTTAATCTTCTGTATGAAAAAACGCTGTTCGAAATAAAAACATCACTGCTAACTAGAATTTATTCAGTTTGAAATGCGTCGACCATGCATCTGGTAACATAGTCTTTGTTATAGAGAAGCTTCTATAACATAGTCCGAAAATATAAGGAAGCGATTAATATCAGTATTAAGAAGTTGGAAAAATAAATTCATCATATCAACATTATCGTATTTCATTTTGATGTCTTAACTGCTAACGTTATTACAAGTGTGCTTAACGAGGTTAACTACAAATTAATATTATGTTGTGATAACTCTTATTAATATATTGCTTACTATTTAAGAGGTTTGCACTTTGCATTGTGCCAAAATTGTTCCAAGGATAAACGAAGGAAAATCAAGAATAACTATGTATTATGATTCTTTAATTTACTGCTTTTCTTGAAAAATATTTTTTGGTATTACTTAGAAACTTAGTAGCCGGTGGGTATAGCTCAATGGTCACAGCGTTTGTATTGCAAGCCAAAGGTCGTGGGTTTAATCCCCGACGGAGATTAAAAAAAAAGATTTTTAATCGATTTCTGAGCTTTAAAATACCCCGGTTCGTGTAAATTTAATACCTCACCCGTAAAATGTCAGTTATAGCCTATTAATTAAAATTGGTAGTAGACGAAGGTTTTTCCGTGAAGACCACCTATTCATAGTAAATTCCTGTAATAATAAAAATGATGGGTGAATCTCGGGCTGTAGTCTATGACGTTGGCGGATCAACACTCCATTTGCAGCGCTTCGTCATTGAATTACATGGAATTACTATATCAATTAAATGTTGATAGTAATTCTGAAGTCTCATCTGTGGAATTCTATGGCGCTAACCATGGTGCATATGGCTAAGCGCTGTATGTGGAGTGTTGATCCGCCAACGTCATAGACTACAGCCCAAGATTGTCGCATCATCCTTATTATTATAGGAATTTACTATAAATGAGTGGTATTCACGGGACGACTTTCGTCTATCACCAATTTTTAATTAATAGGCTATGATTGGCATTTTATGGATGAGGGATCAAATTCACCAATCACCAATCAAACCAACCGGGGATATTTTAGAGCTCAGAAATCGATTAAAAATTCATTTTTTTTAATCACCGTCGAGGGTCGAACCCACGACCTTTGGCTTGCAAAGCAAACGCTTTGACCATTGAGCTATACCCGCCGGTAAGCATGTAAGTGGTAGCTTTAATAGTAGTTGGTTATAGCATCGTTTTGTTGTTAGTCACGAGGGCAATGATCTTATTTCCCTTGGTCAGTCATAACCTCAAATTGCCAAAGCAGTAAAATAATTCACATTAAAAAATATTTTATATTTCTGTCGCCGGACCCCAAATCTCCAACAATACTGCGCAGAAAAAAGGTAACTTAATATAATACAATTAAAAATAAACATACTGGCAACATTTTTGGCCGTTTATTGCTTCGTAATGACAGGAGGCGTCGTCACGGCGGAAAATATTTGAATCGAGAACACAAAGCTTCTATTTTTGAAATCGGACAAAAGGTTATAAAACTGGAAGCTCTCGAGTAAAGAAATATATATGATGCGTTAAATATGATCGGCGTTGATAACAATAATATGTTTTTTGCTCTGTGGAATTATAAATCATAACAAAGCTGGATACGTCGGCCGTTCAGAGTGTTGAAAGCCCCGGGATTACATTCATTAAATAGTGATTTATTGTCTGCGTCTCGCCGGTTTGTTTGCGGACTTGCAATTGCCAAAGGCTTGTGTGAAAAGTGTGAGTCAGCCGCGAGCCGCTTAGCCATTCTCGCAATGGCAAGAGTCACTGAATCATCAGTTGAGATTTATAAATATAAATTTAATTTCAATGTACGTGTTTCGTAATATGTGTAAATGAGTTTCGTTAAAAATGAAAGGCTCTTGTTATTACTGAGAGCTTAGAAAAACTTCCAGCTGTTCACCGACAATAGCATATAGTAAGCGCGGTTCTCGTTAGATCACCGTAGTTTCAAGTAAAATTGGACGCTGGCCAAAACTTCGATGGGTCATCGCCTGTTGATAAACGAGTCGAGCTGCTCCTTAATTAATACCAAATGGTCTAGTCCTTGTAGGCGTAGGGCTAATTTTTCAACAGTCAAAATATGATTGGGTTCTAGAGCTGAGAAACTCAAATGGGAAGTCCTACCCCACCCGCCGTATTCACCAGACATCGCTTCGTCCGATTACCATTTGTTCCGGTCTACGACACATGGCCTGGCTGAGCAGCGATTTTATTCTTATGACGATTCCAAAAAAAGCGTCGATGGCTGGATTGCCTCAAAAGACCAACACTTTTTCCAGCGTGGAATCCGCATGCTACCTGAAAGATGGGAGAAGGTCGTAGCTGCCGATTAACAGTATTTTAAATGATCTGAGTCTGAAAGTCTTCTCAAAATAAACTGTTGATTTTTATAAAAAACACTCATTTTCAATGCATACTCCAATATATTTTATTCATTCAAGTTATTATGCTTGCAATCTACAAAACTGTGTCTCAAGGGGAGCAACTACCAACTTTTCTTCCCTTTGATATATAGCTTCTAATAACCAATATCTCTATAAATATAATAAAATACAAGATTAAAATTAAAGGTATTCTTCCATAATATATTTACGCATTGATTTAAAAAATAATATTATTAATAATCAGAATTTATCGGATATAATTTACATTTTTCATTTTTTTCGATACAAAATTCTGGGTGGAATCCCATAATATCAAAATGAAAAAAGAAGATTATCTATTAATTCATCAATAATAAGGATAAATGGGTTGCGGATGGAAGGAAATTTGCTACTAACATATTTGTACTCTTATAAGTCAAACGGGTAATGTAATGGCTGATCGGTAATGTAATGGCTGATCGTGAGATGACACGCAGGCTGGGGGATATTTATATGTCGATGTCCGCGAAGGAATCTTTTGAACTTTTAATGTTTTTACGCAAGGCGCGGAGCACTAAAACATTTAAAAGAGAGTCAATGATCTAATGTTATTCGGGCAATAAAATAGCTGGACATCACACCAGCATTCCGAAAGTTTTATGTGCATTACTCGAAATTAGTTGTCACTACTTTAAATGAAACAAAATAAAATAAAACACCGATTTAGTATGAAAAAACTTAAGAAAATTAAGGATATCGTAAAGTTTAGGTATGAGCATGTCTTTAACCCTTTCATTACGGCTTTGTGGAATACAAATTATACTGCCAATTATAAAACTAGTATTTGAAGCATAAATGTACTTATCTGACCTATTTTCATATATCACATTGGTTCTTGTATCCTTAAGCTATCAGGTTGATGCGTAAAAAACTATTCTAAGAAAGTAGCAAAACGATATATCACGGCTACCGACGTCAACGGTAGCGGTATCTTACACGGTATATATCGGGTACCGATGCGAACAGGTTAAAACAATTGTAGCTGGATTAATATTCTCTCCACAGGTTGGAGTAACAAAAATGATCGTTTTCTAATTGTTTTTTTCTACGTTTAGACATACAGGAGAATACCGACAGATGGTGGATAGTGATGCAGAAATTTCTTCAGTGGATTCAATGACGTTTACAATGTTACATATGGTTAAGCGTTACATGTGGAGTTTTAATCCGCCAACGTCATATACTATAGCCCGACATCCATGCATCTCATTCAATTGCATCCACGCAATTCACTTTAAATGGGTGGTGTTCATGGGACGACTTTCGTCTAACACTAATTTTGATTAATATACTATGACTTGCATTTTACGGGTGAAGGATCAAATTCACACCAACTAGGGGTATTTTAGAGTTCAGAAATCGTTTTTCTTAATCTCCGTCGGGGATCGAACCCACGACTTTCGACTTGCCAAGCAAACGCTTTACCCACTGAGCTATAACTGCCAGTAAACAAAAGATACATGTTATAACAAACTAAGTGTGAAGCAAATAGTTTTATACAGAATATTATTAAAGTTTTTATATATTTTAGTTGATTTTTTATATAGAAGATGCTTGACGAAAGACATTTCATTAAGGAAGAAAATATTTATTTATTTACTTATTTATTTACAGAATCGAAATTCCAATTTTTTTTTTACAAATATCCAGAAAAATTAGTATACATAAATATACAATTTAATTTAAAATGTAGATAAATGTAATTACTTTTTTTTTTGGAAAATTGTTAATATAGTTTAAACTGTGATGGTAATCGCCTGTGACACTTCAGTGACGCCTCGTCTGGTCCAGACGGCTGAAAAATAGAATGGTGACAAAATAATAAGAACGACAACTACTGAATTGCTAAACATAGATCTGGCGAAATTAGTGAGGCGCCACCCGCCCTGTATGTGGGCGGGCGATCTCTGCTAATGTCGCTCATTTACGATTATTATTTACTTTGTATATTTTATAATGACCAGAGTGTCACATCTTCGCCACTGGATTAGTAAAAAACGTGCTTATTTGTGGATCAAAGTTTGTGGAGGCTAAACATCATTCTAAGGTATTACTGCTGGCATACATACGGATGCCAAGCCAAGACTGAGCTCCGCAGGCAGCTCGCTGTGGGGGAACCAAGCTACACTACAGACGTGGGATCCACCACAACAGTACTATTCAGGACTCTAGCGCCATGGGAACTTTATTTTAAGGATAGCTCTCGTATTTGGTGCATGGCCGGTTAAGAGTTCTATTAATTGACATTTGGTAATACTACCAAATTGCATTTGTAAAAATATATATTGCAATAAAATAATGCATGGATTATATTATTCATCTGTCGTAGAATTAAGTAATATATTAATGGTATTTTAGTTCAACCGCACCATGGATCATAGTGGTACTGAACTAAGAAGTGTCAAGCTGATATTAAAATTGAAAATATCAACAAAAGCCCAAAAATTGCGTTGATTCTTCAGTTGTATTATTTTCAAGCCTGTGAACTATCGTTGTGGGGGCAGTCAGGTATTATGAATATTATGTGTAACTGTGTTAA
This sequence comes from Glossosoma conforme, assembly GCA_022606575.1. Lineage (NCBI taxonomy): Eukaryota > Metazoa > Arthropoda > Insecta > Trichoptera > Glossosomatidae > Glossosoma > Glossosoma conforme. The sequence continues at coordinate 159,453 of JAGTXR010000356.1, read as the reverse complement.
GTTTCGAATGTAGATATTTATTCCAAAACTTAGAACGAAACGGTTGGTAGAACTGTGTGGCATCGATTTGTGTTAATCTTGTACTCCAGCTAAAGACTGCACATGCAAGAAAGATAATACTCCTTATAAAGCAATCATGTATTATTTTTTAAACAGTGTTGGTTGCCATACATAATTTATAAAGCTTTTGATTTTGTCTTATATAATTTCTTCCCAATAACTTGCAATTTGCATCAAGTGTTCGAGGACATAAGTTGTAGCTCTTATTTTTTTTTTTTCAAGACCAGTGCACTCTATGACGCTCAGCCAGGGAGGCTGGACGCTGCATGCGGAAAACGTGTGTTGTTTTCGTGTTTGTGTGTGGGTTGGGGAGATTGCAAGTGTATATTTATCTGTTTCTTGAAGAGATCCAGATTGTAGGAAGAAGGAAACACAGACGCTGGAAGAGCATTCCATAGCTTACCGGTGGCATTAAGGAAGGAACTTTGGAAGCTGCCAGTTCTTGGTCGACATATATTAACCGTGTATGGATGTTCGGCAAGTGTAAGACGAGTTTGTCGGCTGTGAGTGGGTGCAGGAGGAATTAGTTCTTTAAGTTCCGAAGAGCAGCGACCGTGGTAATAACGGTAGAAAAGACTAAGAGAACCAACCTTACGTCTGTGTTCCATTGATTGTAGATTAGACGTAAGGGTGTCATTGTTTATCAAACGAATTGCTCTTCTTTGAACTGAGTCAATTAAGTTTAGAAGGTATTTTGGGGCTCCAATCCAAAGGTGACTGCCGTATTCAAGGATAGGTCGGATTTGTCCTTTGTATAGAAGAAGAAGTTGTTTATCGTTGAAATACCGACGTGATCTATGCTGAGCTAAAGAGGATTGCAGAAGATCGAGAAGAGAGGAAATCCAGATGCAAGATTTTGTTGCTGCAAACCAATCCACCGGATTGATACTACGAGGAAGAACGAGAAAAGTAATAACGTTAAATGAGTTTTTTTTCATATTGGATAAATCAGTTACAATTTAAACACGAATATCAATGTTATATATGTCCCACAGTGTGTTTGGATTGATCGTTGATAGAAGATTTGAATGACATGGCGTTAATGAAGTAGTTTTGTAATGTGTTCTTGGTAGACAGGATTTAATGCTGTGTATGAGTTTATTGACAGTTTAATCAAATGGTTGGGTTTTTCTTGATCAGAAGAAAACCGCTCATTACGCACTGGCCAGGTTTCGACTTTATTTTTATTTCTGGAAGAATTTTTATTTGTGTCCCTTGGGAATATTTTGGTACATTTGGATTTCTTATCACCGGTCTAATCTGTTGTGAGTCACTTGCGATAGAGTGGTCAGACTTGGACTCTGGACGACGTCGCAAATCTTGATAATGTCTTTCGGTTGCCAAACATTGCGAGATGCCGGATGTTCTAAAGTGAATGATGGAACTGGAATAGATCAGATTCAAAGTCAATTTGTCATCAAGGAAGCCGAAGTATAAACTCTTAATTGGTTTTTATTTTTTCGAGTTCTACTATTTATAATTCGTAGTAGCATGTTATGAAAGAAATAAAGAATAAGAAACAGGCCATCGGTATAGCCATAGAATGAACGAAATTTATTTATTGGTGGTTGCTGGCACGAAGATGATAATAATGAAATATTTAGATTTTGCCCAGTTGTTATAAATACTTTGCATAGTATCCGTTTTTAACTCGCATGACTATGACCTCTTGGTGAGTGGAAACACATTGAAAATAATTTTTCAATATTGGAGAATAAACCAAATATTTTTTTGCTAATTTCCTTTCCAAATCTTATGGAAAATGACTGAAAGCAAGGCAGTTTTCAGCGACCAAGTACAACGTAGGAAAAATACTGACTCGTTAATCCTTTTTTAATCATCGGCTCGGTTTGAATACAAATTATACTGTCAATTATAAAACTAGTATTTGAAGCATAAATGAACTTATCTGGTCTATTTTCTTACATCACATTGGTTCTTGTATCCTTTAACTATCAGATGATGCATAAAAAACTATTCTCAGGAAGTAGCAAAACGATATATCAAGTCAACCATTGTCAACGGTCGGGGAATCTTATGACGGTATATGCCGACAACCGATGCAAAAGGGTTAATGAAGACCGAAAACTTTTTGACCAAAGACAACTACTGTTTGAAATCTGATATGATGGAAAACAATTATCATCATTTGGTAACGTTTGTAGTATTTTTTTTGATCGACAATGAAGTGAGTCTCAAGAGACATGTTTTTGGGTATGTTTCAACACACCTTGAGGTCATATATTGTTCTTCGACGGCAAAACTGATGATGATGAAGCAATTTTGTTGCCGAGTACAGTGGAACACGGATTAACCTCTCCTCGATAGTACGTTTACCGCATGGACTATTCATTGTGTATAGTCCCGGCAAACATTCATAAGGAACAATGTTAAATAATCCCGCATTAAAGGTTCCCCGATATTAATATTTAATGTTTGTATTATAACATATTCAAAGCATTCTCCTAAAAAATGATTTCCAGTATTATATATTTTTTTATAAAAACGTATAATAGAGGTTTTACTGTAACACGAATTACGTTTCAAAAATTAAAATATGATATCTGTTACAGTCTAAACATAAATAATAAGCATTACATTCGGATATAATTTCCATTAAAGCATGTCAAAGACGTATATTATTATGATTATTATATTTCCAATTATAAAAAATGACACACAAGACTCATTTAAATAACTTCTTAGGTTTTCACGGCCAGATTTGATATTGTGGAAAAACCACAAAAAAACCCAAAAGGGTTCATCAATTTCAACAGAGATGGCGGTTTGATTCTCAAAACAGCATGGCTTCCGACCTCTAACACATACTCAAAAACCTGTACAGACAAGCAAGCACAACCACAGTCCGACATGACGTTCGTGTAGGTACGCTTCTTGGAACATACTTACCGTACACAATTCTCCGACATGACACTCGTGGAGATTAGTTAACGTTAGGCTGACGGCTAAACTACCTCCAGACACCCACTTATGACTAAGTCATCAACCCTGAAGAAGACCCCTCCAATGGCGGTCGAAATGTTGGAAAGGAGTAATTCGCCACTCACGGCTAAACCCAAAAGCCACAATATCAAGACTTATATACTTGTTTAAAAACCAATATTATGTAAGAATCTTAAAAAACTATAAACGAAGAATAATTAGGTATTGTTACCATTGAGCCCCCTAAAAGTACTGGAGGACTCTGCGAAATGCCTTAAGGTCACAGGTCCGATGAAAGGAAAATCCCGATCTATTTCCTTCTCGTGGTGGGGGGTGAGCGACATCAGTCGGCCAATATAGACAGGGACCGAATGTTGGCCGGAATAAGCTAACACCCAGCTAACCTCATCAGGTCAAGCTGGTTAGGGCACTCTATTGTCCTGGAGGTAGTAAATGCCCTCCTAAGGCGGATGAACCTTTATGGTCAACGGCATTAGGATGTGGAAATAAAGGGGAAAATACCACATTAAAGGTCTTAAAGACATCCCATGTACCAGCAAAAAAAAAAAAAAAATGATTGCATCTCAAGTAAAATTTTCCGGAGATAAAATAGTCCCCCAATCGGATCTCCGGGTGGGGACTGCTCGAGACAAAACAACCAAGACAAAAAGGAAAACCTTCAGCCAACAAGATATGCCACCTGGAATGTTCGAACATTGCTGCAGAACAGCAAACTAGATAACCTAAAATTAGAAATGCAGAAAATGAAACTGAACATTCTAGGGATAGCAGAAATGAGATGGCCAAATTGCGGAGACTTTTGGAGTGGAGAATATAGGATAATACACACAGGATGTATTGAAAACAAACCTGGCCAAGGCGGAGTAGGTATTGCACTGTACAAGGAATGGGGAAAGCGTGTGAAGGGATATGTGCAATATAATGGAAGAATTATTTTAGTCAAACTTGAAACAAAACCTGTTGATACTGTGCTACTCCAAGTATACATGCCCACCTCAAGCCACGATGACCAGGAAGTGGAAGACGTGTACACGATACTAGACAAACTACTGATAGATGTTAAGGCTGGAGAAAACCTGATTATATTAGGAGATTGGAACGCTGTATTGGGAGAAGGACGGGAGGGAACATGTGTTGGACCTTTCGGGCTAGGTACAAGAAATATGAGAGGCGACCGACTGACAGAATTCTGTGCCAAACATAAGCTTATAGTCGCAAACACCTGCTTTGAACACCATCCAAGGCAAAGATACACATGGAAGGCTCCAGGAGACCGACTCAGACTTCAGATCGACTATATAATTGTAAGAGAGCGATTTAAGAATCAAATTAAAGATTGCAGAAGCTACTCCAGCCCAGATATCGACAGTGACCATAATATAGTTATTGCTAAAAGTTCTCTGAAACTAAAAAAAATAAAATATAAAAGTAACTATAAATGGAACACTTAAGCTTTAAAAAACAAAGATGTCAAAGAAGAATACACGAAAAAACACAAGATTGCGCCACAAAAATTTGACAAATGTTAATGAAATATGGGAGGAAATAAAAAAAAATTAAAGATGTAGCAGAAGAAGTCATTGGCAAAGATAAGCCTAAGGCAAGGAAAGAATGGATAACAGAGGAAATCGTTAACATGATAGAAAAAAGGAGACTACTCAAAAATAACCCCAATGACAAGGCCCAGAGTGAATATAGAGCACTGAGAAACAGAATAAACAGAGAGTCACGAATCGCTAAGGAACCATTCTTACAGAGAAAATGCAAAGAAATCAATGACAACATGAAAAAAGGAAATATTGAAACTGCATATGCGTCAGTAAAGGATTTCTTAGGCATGAAAATTGGAAAAGGCAAAGCGATAGAAGCAGAGAACGGGAAAATACTGTTTGAGGATACACAAATAGGGGAGAGATGGAAACAATACCTGGAAACACTATACAACGGAAGTAATGATACCAGCTTTGAGAGTGTGATAGAAAACGAAACTGATGTGGACGCCGATGATTTGGGAGACCCAATTATCCGAGAGGAATTTGACTTCGCATTAAAAAAGCTCAAAGATGGAAAAACACCAGGGATTGATGACCTACCAGCTGAACTAATAAAGTCGGCAGGAACCGGAACTCTAGATGCTCTGTTCACAATGACTCAGATGATTTATAATACAGGAATAGCGCCAGAAGACTTCAAAAGTGTCTAATTGTAACTCTGCCAAAGAAGCCCGGAACAACAAAATGTGAACAACACCGAACACTCAGTATTCTATCCCATGCATCCAAAATACTGACCAACATAATCCTACATAGAATTGAACCAAAAATAGAAAATAGTCTCACTAGCGATCAATTTGGATTCAGAAAAGAATGGGAACCAGAGAAGCAATCTTATCCCTGCGTATGATCTTGGAAAAGAGGATAAAAGTAGACCAAGATACATATATTGCCTTCGTGGACATTGAAAAGCATTTGATTAAGTAGATTGGGAGAAGCTCTTCGATATTATGAAAGAAATTGAGTCAAATACAAAGAACGAAGACTCATATTTTCACTTTACAAAGAAGAAGCTGCCATAATATCACTTGGTAATGTCCAAAAGGAAGCAAAATACGTCAAGGGGTGAGACAAGGATGCTCTCTGTCGCCTGTACTCTTCAACGTATACATACAAAATGCAATTAATAACATCAGGGAAAAATGGGCCATAGAGAGGGGTTAAAATACATGGCCAAAAGATTGATATGATAAGGTTTGCTGACGACATTGCTCTGATTGCTGAAACTGAAGATGAACTCACTGAAGCGCTGACATCCATGGAAAACATATTTAATTCCAACTACAATATGAAGATAAACAGCACAAAAACCAAAGTCATGAGAGTAAGCCGCAATGAGCAGCAGAAAATTAACATATCAATGCTAGGAGTACCCCTAAAAGATGCAAAAGAATTTGTATACCTTGGAAGTACGATTACCTGGGATGCCAGAACAAAAAGAGAAGTCAACAGTCGAATACATCAAGCAAGGCTAGCTTTCAATAAAAAAGCCAAAATTCTTGAGTCAAAGAATATTACTTTAGGGCTCCGCAAGCAACTTGCCAAAACACTTGTTTGGAGCATCTTAATGTACGGCTGTGAGACATGGTGCTTATCTGAAAGTGATAAAAAAGACTAGAGGCCTTTGAGATGTGGTCGTACAGAAGAATTCTCGGAATTTCCTGGAGAGACCACGTCACGAACAATGAGGTTCTCAGGATAATCAAGGAAAATAGGCACCTAATAAGAACCATCTCAGAGAGGCGAGCCCGATGGATTGGTCACATCATGCGCCACGATGGTCTTCTTCACGATATTGTGGAGGGGATGGTTGAGGGTAGAAACTGTAGAGGGCGCCCTAGACGGGAGTATTTACAGCAAGTATTCGAGGACATGAATTGTAGCGCTTATGCTGAGCTGAAAAGGGTTGCGGAGGACCGAGAGGAATGGAGATCGAGATGCAAGATTCTGTTGCTGCAAACCAATCCACCGGATTGATACTACGAAGAAGACCATTGAGATTCTGTGAAAATTTTCCACTACCGTGGTGCAGGCGTCCGGTTGAAACAGTCGGGCATTTTCTATTCCCGCTGTCTGGATCATAGGCGTTAAAAAATGGCCATGTGTGTGATCAACTAATCAGCAATCACCTATAATACGATATGTGTGTTCTGGACGGGCCTTTGGCCGGTCATATCGCGATATTAATGATCGCGATCGAGATGTTTTAAACTTTAAAGGAATATTAATACGCTAGTAATTATTTGTGTTTACCGCGGCGCGGCGCCGGCTATTCGCGAGTCTGACTCATTATATGTAGGGAGGTGGAGAACCACAGCGGAATTAATATTTTCGATTAAATAGTCGATTTTTCGGCAATGGCTGCCACAACACGCTTACATTTTGACCGATTGCTTGATGAGCTTCTACAAATATCCGCGTGTGGCGCTGATTTTAGAATAATAATATATTTAAAATATACGACTGTAAAATATACGAAATTAGAGAATGACTAATTTGATCTAGCGGTTGGATTGTCAAAAGCATTATCTTTATAAAACCTCGATTATATATTAATACAAAACATGATAAATACGAGAAAACATATTAAAAGAGAAAGTTTTGAATACGTTATAATACAAGCATTAAATATTTAAATCTGGGAACCTTTAATGCGGGATTATTTAACATTGTTCCTTATGAATGTTTGCCGGGACTATACAAAATGAATAGTCAATGCGGTAAAACATACTATCGAGGAGAGGTTAATCCTTGTTCAGCTGTACTATATATACTATACATATATATAAAATTTAATGTCTGTACGTGTGTCTTTTATTCATTCCTACACCGTTTAACCGATCGATAGAAACTTTCAGGAAATTTTGCTTTTAGGACTGTGAAGAGAATAGGGTACTTAAAATTTTATTTAATTAAAAAAAAAATATATATTTATAAAAATAGTGTTTTCATACAGAGTAATACAGAACGGCCATTTTCCAAAATTTCAATTATGGAATTTTATTAATATTTGTTGTCGCTGTTTTTATTTTATTTTATTCCTATCCTCATTTTCGCGACCGTGCTTTACTATATGTAAGTATGGACTCACCGTTCTTTTTAAGAATCAAATAAAGAACTGTAGGTATTTTAAGTAGGTACTTATGTAAGGTACTGAATATCCTGAAACAAAATTATATTTTCGAATAAAGTATTTGAATGCATGAATTTTTACCGACAGTTTGCTTTATGTCTGTGACGCATGTCAGAATGAATTTAAATAAATATTACGTATAAATCGTGTGTGACAGAGCAAGAGTTAATTGTGGAATTCCATTTGCCGGTCGACTTCGGATGATATTATATCAACCGATTAAGTTAGGTTAGTTAGGTTAGCGAGACAATCAGTGAACGAAATGCGGCGGAACCATTCATTCAAGTTTATAAAGATAAAATACAATAAATGATTGAATTATTTCACATAAAAGTGTCAATCGTCGCAAATCGGGTGATCATAGGAGCTCGTTTACAAATGCATAAGCCAATGAAAGGCGTTGTCGATTGCTCAAGTTTCAGGAGAGCTTACAGTCGCTGTATTATTTATTGATCCTGGGGCAGTGAAAATAACCGGACGCCGCTCAAAGCTCTGCTTACAAGCTCAAGCTCTCATATTGTATAACATTTTCATCACAGCCAATAAACACTCGGCGAGAACCTATTGATATTGCAGCTCGCTGCATCATTCCGACCGCCGGGAATATGAGAAAGCCATCGTAAACAAATAAAACATGAACACCGAACTAATTCGTTCGATAACCATAACCGTGTCTGTGTATTTGTAGACAATTTAAAGAAAAGAAACCAATGAACATCACGAATAAGATTTTGCCTCACGTAACCCAATAGGTTCCGCCGCATTTCGTTCATAGACAATTTGTTCAATGACTCAACGGTAACGACGTTGGGCGCATTGCACGTCTGGTGCACGATACATTTGGTGTACGGGACAACTGGTGCACTGGATGTCTCGCTAAGCTAACCTAACCTAAATTATTTCGTTAACGAGACCTATGGATCTCTTGAGTCCACGATCACTGGACAAATCCTTAGGTTAGGTAAGTTTTGATAAGCGAGACATCCGGTGCACCAGTTGTCCCTTGCTTCAGACCTCCTTTGCGCTTCAAGTCTTAACCGATGAGTCGTTGAACGAATTATCTGGGAACGATAGCTTGTGACACCATCTAACTAGCTGTAGGTAACAGCGGAATAATTCATTTTTATATAGTTTATTACACGATGCGCACTCTCGAAAGGCATAATAAATATATATACGGCAGACTGAATTTATTTATGATCGGATGCTATGGAATATTGGTTACGTTGAATTACTACATTAAATTGTAATTAAAATTTCAAAATCCTCCATGACAATTTCAAATTAAAAAAAAAAAGAAAATATTAAAAAAAAAATATTGCTTTAAGAACCAGAAACGATGTTTACTATTTATTACTGAGAATAAATAGTACTTTTAAAAAGATTAACAAATCAAATCAAATTTTAAATGCCTTTTATTATAAGATTTTTAATGAGACGAATTAGTTTTGGTTTCTCGAGGTAATAGTTAAAAAAAGTGCTTAGGTTACATGTACAGATCATCCGTGTAACAGGCACAAAAAAATATTAATAACATCTAAAAAATAGTGTTTTTTTTTTTTCGTAGACACATACAGGAGAATACCGCCAGATGTTGATAGTATTTCTGAAGTCTCATCTGTGAAATTCTATGACGCTTACCATGGTGCATATGGCTAAGCGCTGCATGTGGAGTGTTGATCCACCAACGTCATACACTACAGCCCGAGGTTAATGCATAATCCTTTTTACTACAGGAATTTACTAAGAATGGGTGGTCTTCACGGGACGACTTTCTTTTACCACCAATTTTTAATTAATAGTCTATGACTGGCATTTTACGGGTGAGGGATCAAATTCACACCACAAGTTAAAGCTCAGAAATCAATTAAAAATCCTTTTTATTTTAATCTCCGTTCGGGATTGAACTCACAACCTTTGAACATTGAGCTATACCCGCCGGCAAATGGATCATACTTTAAGCACAACCATAATATAAAAATCAATAAAAATAAAAAACATTTTTTAAAAATATTTTAAGCCTTAAAGCTTTTCCACATCTTTATCATCCATTAGTTTTATATTTTTTTTGTCTGTTTATGGGGTGATTTATTTGTATGCAAGCAACGTAAATAATATCTACAATGGACACTATTACTGATGCACTGGATGTCTCGCTAACCTAACCTAAGTTATTTTGTTAACGAGACCTCTGGACTGATATGGATCTCTGGACTCTACGATCACTGGAAAAATCCTCATGTAAGGTTAGGTCAGGCTAGCGTGACGTTCAGTGCAGCAGTTGTCCTGTGGCACAGACGTCTAGTGCGCCTCACGTCGTTACCGATGAGTCGTTGAACGTATTGCTTCGGAATTATAGGTCGTGACACCGTTTTCTATCCATTCTGCGTAATTGAAATACATCTTTGTTATAGAAACATCATTGCATATAAGAACAAAATGGCATGTTTGTACCTATATTATACAAACATCCTCCTCTCTCAAAAAGGTGTTAGTCCGTCGCGTGAGGCAGGATAATGAGCAGCTTGATAAAACAGACTCTTTCAGAAGCACATTGACATATATTTACGTTAAAACATTACAAGCTTCCGGCCAGCCGGAATGACATGCCGCCGGCCGTAATGCAACCTTCTCGGTCGTCAACAATAACTGTCACGTGCGGCCCGTGGTCGGTCACCAGCGCCTTAAGCGGTGGTCAATGTAACTAGTCCCAATATGGCGGACACATGAATGTATGGCAAGCGACATAAATAAGAGACGAAAGATTGTTTATCGAGGCTTTCGGTACCAGTCAGCAAGGACTACATCATGCTGATGTCATTACATTTTCATTACAAATCTCATTCGTTTGATTATAAGTTAAAGTAACTTTGTATTTAATATGTTGATAAGTTGTGATATATTAAAAGTATGACTGTTTATCATAATAAATTATTGATATTTTTGTGGGTTGGTTTGGACGTCACAAGTTGCATATCAGACAGATACATTTTATCCCTGGACTCGATTAATCGTTTTCAATAATATTGTTTATTTTTAAAACAGTGTGATTACAAACTATTGTTTTTATTACTTAAAATATACATATACTATACATAAAATTCTTTTTTCAACGCTCCATAAAATGGCCTCATGCTCTTTTGAAGAGTTCAGTCGATAATTTGGCCGGCGGCCAGGCTAAGTTAGTTTAATCAATTCAATTATGAACAGTGTGATTACAAACTATTGTTTTTATATTTAGCACACAAAAAAACTTCACGTCACCAAGATCGTGATCAGGACGCGTGGTTAAATAATGAGGAGCAGATGAACAACACAAGGACTTTTTCAGAAGCACATTGGCATATATTTAATTTAAAGATTGACAAACTTTCAGTCTGCTCGAGGCAGACAATCACGTATTGTTAACGCCCCGAGCAGACACAGACTGACGGCTGGTCACTGAGCGCTCGTAGACGGTGAAATCCTGCGCCGAAATTCATCCAGAGACGATCTACAGAACAACAACTGTCAAACAAACAATATGGCGACACATGCGTGTCCGACGAGCGAACAAAAATATGAGGCGAAAGATTGTATATCGAGGCTTTTCAGCACCAGCCTGCAAAGGCTATATCGATCTGATATTAGCTTTTATAAGGGTGCATTTGACGCGGAAGAGCACAATCCATAGCTTAATTTAACATTGTATCTTGAATTTTTGTGATACTGAGCTTACATCTAACACGAGAAAAGCTCTGGTATGTGTCGATTGGTAATCAGTGGTTTTTGGTGTTTTATACGAATATACTCGCTCTAATACGCTCTACTTTTGGTATCGAAAATGGATTGACTAAAGACATATTCTATGGATGATACAGGAAAGCATGCTCATTTTTTTTGTAATTCCTGTGGTATCGCTATTTTGAAAAACTGTCGACAACCATATTAAATAATATATTTGGTGGAAATTCAGAATGCGGAGCTCTCGTAGGACGAAACGAAGATTTTAAAATGACAAATGTTTATGGTAGAGTACTTTTTTACAATTTTAATATATATAATCGTGTTGGAAGCAACAGGGTCAGATCCTGTCTGCCCAGAAGTGAGCGACGTCGATGGCGTTACTCCTGGCCATCATCAGGTCTTCCTAGGTGCAGCAACTCGGACACAGCGCATACTCCAGAAGGTGTGACAGGGTCTGCTCCACGCCGCAGTCACATTTAGCCGGACCGCTGTGAAACTGCCAGGCTTTCATTTGTGTCCTCGTCTTGCAAAATCCGGACTGAAGTGTGTTAAGGGACCTCCATATTTTACAATCTTAATTACACACCGGCATGGAAACGGATATGAAAGAAAAAAAATAATATTTATTGCTGATTACCCTGTTTTGAGGTTGCGGAAATAAACTGCAACCAGATGCAATGTTCACTGGGGTCATACAAACTGCTCGAAGGCTTAAAGAACACATTCTTTAATAGCTTTAATTGTTTTGTAAGCCAGGCATATGGAGCACTTGTACGTAAAAATCGAGCACATCAACCATTTCCATTACCCTCTCTATCGAATAATTCATTTTACGCGAATCAGTCTAACGCAAGCAAGATATTACTCCATGTTATTACCAAAACGCATGAAACACTATTCTGGCTGACAGATTCCACTTGCAGAGTTACAATTAAAAGCAAATGAACTCACGAACATCTTCTCATGTTCGGCAACTAAGAGAGATACGAGTATATAGAGTCCAATACACCTGGACAGTACGGACTGTGAAATGTTCTTAAATCGTTCTTAAAATGTTCGTAAATCTTATAGTTTTAAGCTGCATCAAAATGGCAATACAAGTGTCCAGGTGAATGATGGTAACTCCCTTCACTTTTCGATTTCAAAAGAGTGTCACCAGGGATGCATTCTCTTGATTGTCCTCTACGGTGAACAAATAATAGTTTGGCGGACTTCTGTTTTATCAATTGTACCAATTTTGGTATCCATGTCTTGTCTATTATTGTTTGCCTTGTATGTCCTATAGATGTCGTTAGAATCGCCTTAACCAGAGGTCTTGTCAAATACTATTGCACCTATCAAGGTGGGAATCGAGTAGGCTCTATATAAGCAGATGACCATACGGACCAGATATCTTCTCTTTTCACTCTTGACCGCCTCCGTAACATAATCAATCAAGCCGCCCGCCGGAGAAATAACTGTGCTACGTGCCCGCTCTACCACCAAATTTACCTTTCATTATTCTAACAATCACTTCTAGATCTTGCTAACAAATAGAATCTCGTTAATCGTTCAACCCAAAATTATTGTAAATATTCTGTACACTTTTCAACATTTAAAACTGTGAAAATATTTAAGCTTACTTTCTGACAGTTAATTCCCCGTGATATTATACAAATGACATTATATATTTTTTTTGATGTTCGAAATGTCCGTGTATTTCCAGTGGTATCTTCCTAACACGCATAACAATTCCTTCTCAGCAATCCGCAGATTACAACACTTCCACTACACTCCCACATTCCGTCAATAGTATTACATGAAAATTGGGGAGGAGGAATATCAATTGGACAGCAACGTCAACAACCTTTGCTACGTAGATAACACAAAATTATGATACAATCAGTTAAAATAAAATACATGGTTGCTCTTTCGAGTAGAAACGAAAATGATGAAAATCGGGGAGAAAGATTTAAAGTAAGGCCGTATTAAAAGCAAATAAATATTCAGTCCATCAATCGAATTGGAAAAACCTTCCGGCCTGATTAAGACAAACTTGATAGTTATACATTTTTAGTGCCTAGTAAAACACCTTTTTACTTATTTAAATAATTTAAGTATTTATGTTAAGTTTAATGTTTATTATCTAGTATAAGTTATGTACATAACTGATTAGTGCGTGACCGGTTTCGCGGTTGATTCAAAATCAATAGAATGTTTATCATTTGGAATGAAATGGTAATGTTTTATGATCGCCGAGGATCTTATTGCGGTATTAAACGCAATTCAACAGCTGTTATAAGCTTTGAATACAAACATGATGTGCTGCAACTGCTGCTAGTTAAAATATATATTATATTTGAAGATTTAAGTGATTTTAAAAAGTATAAAGTTTTTACTTATTTACAAGTATTTCATAATCTAAATTTTAATATTTTTTTTTGAATACTATTCAAAAGGAAAAAAACATTCTTGAAACTACGTCGTGATAAGCTCATGTCCGGACAACAAATTGGGGTATTTTTTTTCCGCTGCGATACTTCGACTTTCGAGTGATCATTGATTTTTTTACAAACATACATTTGCCGGCGGGTATAGTTCAATGGTCAAAGCGTTTGCTTTGCAAGCCAAAGGTCGTGGTTCGATCCCAGACAGAGATAATTTTTTTTTTATAAATTTCTGACCTATTAAATACCACCGGTTGTTGTGAATTTGATCCGTCACCCGTAAAATGCCAGTCATAGCCTATTAATTAAAATTGTTGGTAGATGAAAGTCGTCCCGCGAAGACCACCCATTCATAGTAAATTCCTGTAATAATACGGACGATGCGTGAATTTCAGGCTATAATCCATGACGTTGGCGGATTAACACTCCACGTGCAGCGCTTAGCCATATGCACACCATGGTAAGTGTCATATAATTCCACAGATGAGACTTTAGAATTATTATCACAATCTGTCGGTATTCTCTTGTAGGTGCTTACATAAAAAAACATTTATTTTTTACAAATAAAAAAGAGATGATCCGGAATGTTCTTACCGTCTTAAATCGTTAACCTTTAAACACCCAGTGGTTTCCTTACGGGACCGCAGATTTTCGTCGTTCAATGCCCTACGGTCCCATACAGGAGTGCTTATGGTTCATTTCGCAATCGGATTACATTAATTTGTAATAATAGTATTAAAGTAAGTTCATGGAAGAATCTATTGCGCGACGAAACATTACAAACATTGGCCTGCTAGGGCATTGAACCACCGGGCGTTTAAAGGTTAAATAACCGAAATCCTTGTCACATAGCGTCTATGAACATCTCAAAAAGTCAGAAAAGGCAGAAAATATTACATACCGTAGAGTAGGTTTATTATTTTATACGGAGCAAGTAGTGTTTACGTCACCATTATTTTGTCTGGAATAATTATTCACATATAGCACTTCGATACCAAGGCTACTACACTCATAAGTTCGGTATCGGAGTCAGCCGCCTGTATTCTATTTCCATAGATTTAGCTCAGGCCAGATATAAACGGACAATATTTATTTTTTCTACTGACAGGATTCGGACACGTTGATTACTTTGGACATAGAAAAAAAACTCGCGGAACATCGATTCGCACGATTTCGACGAAATTGGCAGTTTTCAGATCGAAGGTTTACAAGGCCGAATATTAATATGTATTATGTACGTTGTAAGTAATTAGCCGTAAAATGTTTCTTATTAACGCACATATAATTGGATGTAGAAACACGTAGATATATCGCGGAACGAATCGAATAACTAAAGTATATAAATTGAAATTATTCTTGAGTTTTTATATTTATTTTTATGTAAGCATATTTAGGAGAATACTGACAGATGGTGACAGTGATGCTGAAGTCTCATATGTGGATTCTATGACGCTAACCATGTTACGTATGGTTAAGCGCTGCATCTGAATTGTTGATCTGCCAACACCATAGAATACAACCCGACATTCGCGCATCATCCAATAATTACAGAAATTCACTATGAATGTGATGGTCAGGGGAAACTTTCGCCTATCAAAATTTTTGATTAATAGGCTATGACTAGCATTTTACGGGTAAGAGATGAATCGATACGTCATAGACTACACCCCGACATACACGCATTATCCTTATTATTTACAAAAATTTACTATGAATGGATGGTCTTCACGGGATGACGTTCTTCTACCACCAATTTTAATTAATAGACCTTTGACTGGCATTTTACGGGTGAGGGATCAAATTCACACTAATATTTTAGAGCTCAGAAATCATTTTTTTTAAACTTCATCGGGGATCGTCAAGCATACGGTTTGACCAATTAGCTATACCCGCCGGCGAATATAGTAATAACGAGTGTTGGTTTTGAGTCCCTATTTTTAAGGTCTAATTAATGGATGTTTCAATATACATGTATTTTGTAATGTAATCTGCACGGACTTACGTCATTACTTTTTTGTTTAAGATGCGCCACACACGGCTAAACCCAAAAGCCAAAATACCAAATCTGGCCTTGAAAACCCAAGAAGTTATTTGTTCAAGATGTATTCACGATAAGATATTCATTTCGACAAATTATAGTTCGACTTTCAGTCATCGTATCTACGTTTAGATCATTTCCCGATATAGGCGTCGCAGTGGCTGTCATAGTGCGGAAAAAACGATGCTATCATTTATTATGACAGCTCCGCATTGTTGCGGCTCTACTCCCGTTCCTCGGCGCTGGCCCACATACGTGGCGCGTTGACTGTTGACTTGGTCATGGCCAATCATGTGTCAATAACCCACATCGATAAGTGTGAGAACAAGAAACGCGGACGGTCGATGACAGCAAGAGTCACATCGGATAAATTATGCGCGTGAATAAATTTTCTCAAGCTAAAAATACAGATTCGTCCCGCGACAATGGCACATCGTTAGATCACCGATGTTTGGGGGTGTAACAAGACTTGGATGGGTCACCACCTGTTACTAATCGCGTGTCGTTTGTCGAGTGGACCCGATTCATGTGACCGGGAGATTAAAAAACTTAAATTTTTTGATAGATTTCCGAGCTCTAAAATACTCCCGGTTGGTGTGATGGGAGAATATTCCAGGTGTGAAACTGGTGCAATGGATGTGTCGCTAACCTAACCTAAGGTTTTGTCCAGTGATGGTAGAGTTCAGAGATCCCTGTCTTGTTAACGAAATAACTTATAAATATTTATTTATTTATTTACCTTGTTTCACATGGATCACGTAACAAAAGTTCTCTATTAGGAGACTGCAGTTTCGACTAACTCGTAGTCTTTCTCAATCCTTCTCTTGTTAAGGAGTTATCTCTTAACTAGAGAAGGATTGAGAAAGACTACGAGTTAGTCGAAACTGCAGTCTCCTAATAGAGAACTTTTGTTACGTGATCCATGTGAAAACAAGGTAAATAAATAAATATTTATAATTTATTATGGATCTCAAAGTGAATGCTCAAAACATTGGAAATAACTTAGGTTAGGTTAGTTTAGCGAGACATACAGTGCGCTCCACGTCGCTACCGATGAGTCGTTGATGGAATTGTCTGTGTCGTGAAACCATTAGTAATGTATCTTCAGTGAACCACGAAAGAAGGCTAGAGGAGTTATAGCATTAATAATGATTTGGCCCCTTCGTATTTTTTTTATTATGATAGTGATCTTTAATATCCACATCGGTAGTGAGAAGTCAAATATTCTGAAAGTTGTTTCATATGGTATATATATGTATATATAATCGTGTCGGAAACAACAGGGTCAGATCTTGTCTGCCCTGTAGTAAGCGACGTCGATGGCGTTACTCCCGGCCATCATCAGGTCTTCCTGGGTGCAGCTATTCGGGCACAGCGCACACTCCAGAAGGTGTGTCACGGTCTGCTCCATGCCGCAGTCACATTCAGTCGGTCTGCTGTAAAACTGCCAAGCTTTCATTTGTCCCGTCGTGCATACTCCGGTCCGAAGTCTGTTAAGAGACCTCCATATATTCCATCCTTGGTCATGTCCAGGGGCTAGGTCCTCTTTCGGGGCAATCCAAGTCTTCCCCTCAGTTGCGCATATGGCACAATACAATTACAATGTCTCGGTCATGGCGCTTGGTATGTCAATGACTCGCATGAACAAGTTTACTTCCAACCATGAACTACGAAAAGTTCCAGCAGAGCCGGGCTAGCTAATTAACAACTGATACAATTAAACATTTGTTATGGTTCATTGAAAGTAAGCCACGTTCATCTGTGTAACGCATCATGCTCAGTCATGCGCGAAACGACTTGGACGAAGATGGAGCTATGGAACTCCCTCCAGCAACAGCTTCCAGGTCAACATCATCAATTCATCATCATAGTTATCCTTCTGTCCAATCACAACGCAACAATATGTGGAAATTATTATATTATTAGTGGGGACGAGTAAAATGCTATTGCTTGTCTCATCCTAAATTATTCCGCGTTCCGAAGCTTAGCCGAATACATTGACATCCTCATCTCTATGTTGGGTATCGAATTACCGAGTGGCAGGATGCGGGAGCAGATTAACAACACAAAGAACTTGTTTTTGGTTCACAATTCGCGTTTATTTTTAGTAAAGACTTGCTTTTTCGCCCGACCGGTATGGCGTTCGCTATACCGGTCGAAAAGTCAGCTGACAACTGCGGGAACCTGTGACATCCAGCGCCGCCAACAATGGCGGCAAAAAAGCAAATTAAAGATGACAGTTGCACCAACATGAAAGGGAGCAACTGTCATAAAATGAGAGACAAAATATCGTTTTTCGAGGCTTTACGGCATCAGCTTAAAAGAGCTATATCATGCTGATGTCAACATGTTATGTAGTTAAAAATCTTTGACGTCTAATTTTTAGGATTTTATGATCTTTTGATCGCTACACTATCACTAAAGTATAAAATTGGAATAACCAAGTCTTTCTTTTTATTCATAGATCACATATTGATGTAGTAAAATAATAATTTCGTGGATCTTCATCCTACACTTGCGTTTACTGGACACGGAATATTTAAAGACCTCCTAAAAAGCCTCCAGTCTCTCTTCTCGTGACGCTTGTCTATATGATCATAGCTTACAACAGACCGTAAGACTTTATCTGATGGAGCGCATCATCCATGCGAACAGGAGACGTGTTATGTGTTGTCGTCTGGGAGTCTGCCATTTTTAACAGCTGCTTGGTTTTGACGGTCCCTTGCTGTTAAACTACATCAAAGATATCGTAAGAATAACGAAAGCGGTCAACGAGGCCAGCATGGAATAGACTCTTAAGTTTATTATTTTATTTTTGTCTCTTCACTTTATTAAACCTTGTTTCTGATTTGAAGGGTACCATGCGCAATATTTTTTTATATGTTATATTATAATAATTTTTACTTCGCAATTTGAGAATGCAGTGATGGTAAAATAATAAATATGCTAACATCCTCCTCTCTTTCAAAAAAAGGTGTTACTCCGTCGCGTGATGGCAGGATGAGGAGCAGGTCAGCAAACAAAGACTTTCTTTTAGAAGCACATTTAAATATATTTACTTTAAAACTTTACAAGCTTCCGGCCAGGCGGAATGACATGCCAACGGCCGTAATGCGACCTTTTCGGTCGTCCACACTAAACTGATCTCCACGCTCGGTATGGGCTTTCGCCTGCGCCACGAGCGGCGGTGTTTCCAACTAACCGTTAGCGGACCCGTCCAAAATTACAACATGGCGCACATAAATGCACGACAAGCGACCAGAAATAAGAGGCGAAAGATTGTATATCGAGGTTTCCGGTATCAGTCAGCAAGGACTACATCATGCTGATGTCAATGCATTTAAAAACTTCTAGATGCTTGACCCGACTATAGACAGCACTATACAAAGTATTATTGATTCAAGAATGAATGTGAAAAGGATTGAAGTAAACGAGTATAACCCTGGCACGTTGTCTGGTGTTGCACAAGAGTTGTTGGTGGGCTCGTTCATTCATGCCGTTGAGGGTCACCACCGCACACTTCACCTTAACCTTTGCGGCTGGCGGTGGAACTGATCTGACTGTGACGGAACGGTAATAACAACCATTAGCAGTTCATTAGGACCATTATCTTCGAACTTTGCTTATTAAGAGACGAACGGTGAGCGTGGCTTTGAAATTCACATTAAGTTATGCACTTACCATGTCTGTTCATTTAATAGTCGCACTAGTAACGATCTCATTTTGGAATGCAGAAATTATACACATCTTTTACTCACAATTAAATATTTCGATCACTGTCATTGCGTAAATGTCACATTATCTGCTTATATCAAATAAGCTTAACCCTTTCGCATCGGTTGTCGGCGTATGCCGTCATATGATTCCCCAACCGGTTGACATGATATCTACGGTAGGAACTTGGAACTGCAATTATTCCTTTTATCAACCAATTCAATGCATTCTTTACAGGAACCTGTAAAGCTTGTAAATAAATATCGTTGGGTTTCGTTACAGGAGCGATTTTTCTGTAAACCACATGTGTCAATGCCACTACATGTATGGAGTTGCATAATGAATGTTTGTTAAATATAATAGTTTTTAATGCATCATTTGATAGCTAAAGGATACAAGAACCAATGTGATATATGAAAATAGACCAGATAAGTACATTTATGCTTCAAATACTAGTTTTAAGAAAAAAAAAATGGTTTGAAAAATTCACGCCGTATCGACAGTGTAATTTGTATTCCACCGAGCCGTGACGAAAGGGTCAAAAAAAATATTGTTGCTGTTTTTGAGGTACTATAATTGAAGATTGTTTTTGCGTAGGTAGATTAACAGTCGCACGCCGCACAGGCTAAACAAAAATAACAAACAAGGAGTTTTGTCTTATCTGCACGCATGGACTCCTACACGAGTTGGCACAAAACACTACGGAACAGTGATAATCAATTACCAGCAAAACGAATTGTATTAAATGTTAAATAAATGAGTCTTTTGATGAACTGTTCAAGCACCGGGATTGCTCGATACTTTAACCCTTTCATTATGGCTCGGTGGAATGCAAATTATACTGTCAATTATAAAACTAGTATTTGAAGCATAAATGTACTTATCTGGTCTATTTTCGTATATCACATTGGTTCTTGTATTCTTTAGCTATCAGATGATGCATAAAAAAACTATTCTAAGAAAGCAGAAAAACGATATATCACGGCTACCGATGTTAACAGGTTAAGAGAGTGGTGTGGTGTAGTGGTAAAGCGTTTGACTTTAATACGAATAGTACAGGGTATTACTACTAAAACAGTTTATTCGTATTAATGTTTTGTAAGGTCTTAAATTAGAAACTTTAAAAAATCCATAATTATATTGTTTATACAATTATTTTGTATTAGGAGAGGCCAAGTAAATATTACAACTAAATCTCTCATTCATATATGTATACTCGTATATAACTTATGACATCAGCATGATATAGCCCTTGCTGAATAGTACCGAAAACCTCGATATACAATCTTTCGTCTCTTGTTTGCGTTCGCTCATCGGACACGCATGTATGTCAATGAGCTTCAAAAAAGTCTTTGCGTTGTTAATCTGCTCCTCATCCTGCCACCACGCAACTCGGTAACTAACATATAGAGGAGGATGTCAAGACATGCAGGCGAATACCAAAAGATGGTAATAGTAGTACAGAAATCTCAGCCACGGACTCTTTGACGCTTACCACGTGACATATGCCTAAGAGCTGCATGTGAAGTGAGTAAGTCATTCAACAACATATTCAGAGAGGAGGATTTCAGTGTGAAGAAGAAGTTCGCCGATATCTGATAATGTAAGCACTATATTGAAAATACGATAGGGAAAGAAACATGGTAAAGAAGATCTGAATCTTATTTTGCTGACATGATTATGGATGTTTTCGTTACGAAAAAGTGAGCGGTTGCATTAATTACTGGACATGACAGCTTGGTGGACTGCGAAGTGGACTAAGCTGGTGGAGAGATCGTATCTCGATCCACCTTCAAGGAACCGAAAATAATACTCATTAAACACGTAAAAAATATATCGCAATTTCATAACCGGTGGGTATAGCTCAATGGTAAAAGGATTGCTTTGCAAGCCAAAGGTCGAGGTTTCGATCCCCGACGGAGATTAAAAAAAAGTTTTTCATTCGATTTCTGAGCTCTAAAATACGCCCGGTTGGTGAGAATTTGATCCCTCGCCCGTAAAATTCCAGTCATAGCCTATTAATTAAAATTGATTAGAAGACCACCCATTCATAGTAAATTCCTGTAATAATAAGGATGATGCGTGAATCTCGGGCTGTAGTCTATGACGTTGGCGAATCAACACACCACACGCAGTGCTTAGCCATATGCACTATGGTAAGCTTCATAGAATTCCACAGACGAGACTTATTACTATCACCATCTGCTGGTATTCTCCTGTATGTGTTTACATAAAAAAAAAGACCTGTACAGAATTGTCAGATCAGAAACTGAAATTTCTAAACCGCCATAATAATCATGCTATTTATGCGGTATAGTAATTTTTTTTTTTTTGGGGCCTTAGGTCCCCGGGCCGGTCGCCTTGTACCTGCGCTCTTTGGGAGCACTTACCAAGACATTGTTTTCAGAGTACATTCTCGTTATACAAGTAACGGGTTTTGGTGAGCAACACCACACACGGGTGTACAAGTTAGTAGTTCAGACGTTAAAATTTGGACTTTTAGACTTCTTCGCCGAAGGTCGCCGCGAATACAGAAAATGCATGGTAGTTGGGCTCCGTAGATATGAGATCGATATATCCAACCGGTCCAGACTTCTGTTGGATTACGCTAAGGAGCCTTTGCCTCGCTAAATCTAATATTGGACAATACCACAGAACGTGTTCAACGTCCTGCAAGGGGCTGCCGCATGGGCAGTCTGGACTATCAACGAGGCTAAACTTGAAGAGTTTAGCCTTAAAATTGCCGTGCCCAGGCATGAATTGACTAGTCCAGTGGTTTGGAATAAGCCACGGCATCTCCATAGCGGTATAGTAATGTTTCAAGAAATGTCGATTGTCTCTATTCCATGTATATATAGGATATATATATGTATATATGAGTACATATACACTCGTATATAGACCATACATATTTTTAGCAGCTAAATTATGAAGTCACCTGAGAAATGTGAGTGCTCAGTTGTCACTTCAGCTCCAGGAATGTATCTGTGTAACATAACGCCTGCTGATGATGTATCACTTTAAAAAAATGGAGTGAGGCATTCGGTTACCATAATATATCAAAAATTCCCACCAAAACATTTATTTAAAAAAGATTATTTTGAAGATATGCGGTTTATAATTTTGAATAAAAATAATCATTTTGAAATCTGACAGATATCACACAACGGCAGCGATGTAACCAAGTATTTTAAATAATATGAAATAATAAAGTAAATTATTTTGTTAATATAGAGTATTATTATTTTTCCAGTTTTTTGGTACTGTTGGGTTTCTTATATTAACGGATGATAACGACCAGACATTCTAGAAAAGGAATTATATAAATTTAATGAGGAAAAATTAGATATTTATGAATGACATAATCATAAGCAAAAATAAGACTAATTTTATCCTAGTAATTTAAGAAAACGCAGAAAATGTTACCCTTATACACAGTGTATAAAAGAATGCATAATTTATGTACCAAAGAAAAATTGGCGATGCTATTTATAGATACATATTTAGAATTGTTAATATTGTGTGATTCTGAAAATGGCTATCAGTGTCTTATTCTAGCTTATCCGATATACAAATGTAAGCTGCTAACCGGACACGGATTCTTCCGGAGCTACCTCGACAGGTTTGGACAGTTGGAACCCACATCCCAGGCAGAGTGCCCATGTGACGGCAGCTCTCCGCAGGACGCACCTAACCATCTGTGGAACTGTCTGCTGCACCACTCTGCTCGAATTGCGCTCTTTGAAGTGGTCCGGCCGGCATCAGTTCCGGTCGGATATCAGGACTTCGTTGCTAACTAACGGAATAACGTTGCTTTAGAGCGCTTCTGTGCGTCCGTCTGCAAGGGTGCAGACGCAAGTAATGACTCTTAACTGATGTCTGCCATTCTGTAGAATACATTTCCTAACCTTACCATTTCCTTATCCATTCCCATGTATTTCGTGGTTAGCAACGTGTTACCAAAGAAGGCAATTTGAGAATCGCTCTAGTATACTTATTTCGCAGCCTTAGACTGAGGTCTATTTTACATCTAACTGATGCGCCTAGAATCACGGGAAGACCTTCAACCACTGTCTCACATAGTACTCATATTAATTAAGATATACTTTTCTTTCAAAATCTTGAGGAAAATTTTGGAAAACCAACAACATTAACAAATATTTTTTCTGCACCAATTGCAAGTGTCGATCGTACTCTTGAGGCTAGTTACCAAATTTCATTGCTCATTGCTAAATGTGGAAAAAAACCATACTATAGGAGAGGATCTAATCAAGCCATCCATATCAGTATTTTTTAAAACAGTTCTACAACAAGATGACAAACTCGTGAAGGCTATTCCACTCAGAAACACTACTGTTTGCAGAAGAATAGACGAATTAAGTGAAAACGTTGAAATACAACTTGTTGAAAAGCTGAAAACAAGAAATTTTTCACTACGAACCGATGGGAAGTATCTCTTAGAAAGCATTAAGAATTGTCCCACTCATCTTTTCGGATTCTATCTTTTAGCGACACTCCGAGCATGGATCTCTCCATAGCATGCTGGGTGACCTTTATTTTTTGGCTAAGACAATAGACTCCACGTCTTTGCGTCATTTGTTAATACAGGGACGATGAATTGGTTAAACGCCTTAGTTTTAAGACATTGCGGAATTTTCGCTTTAAAAATGTACTTTAGTTTTCCAAATGCTCCCCATCCCAGTTCTATACGCCTGTCGATTTCTTTTGAGAAGTTACTTCGTCCTAGTTGTATTGCTTGTACCAGATTGAACAATTGAAATGTAAATAATACTTGTTAATCCATGATTTAAAAAAATTTCAGCCATCGAATTGTTTTGAAACCAAGGCTGAGATGATCAACCCGACGTTTAATATTAAAAATTGCTGATCTTGCAAAAGAATTTAGATGATATAATTAGAGAAATATGTATATTACTAATACCATTGTATTAGATTGAGTTATCATTAACAATACCTATGCGTGCACTTAAAACTGCTGTTTCCACGGAATGTTCTTGCTTGGCGATCGGCGTGAAGTTGGCGCTCGAAAAAAATGAACGTCAGATAATGGAATGATTTGAATTTTTATATGCATTTTTTAATGCGATATTTTGATTGGTCAGAATTGTGTTGGAAGGTAGGGAGGGGGTACTATAAACCCCCCCCTCGGGGCGGAGAAGTTTCATTCTGTGAATTTGTTGCATCGATGAAACATCTAAGATTTTATTTACAACAATAAAAAAACGACGCTTTAAATGTACTTTCTTTGCTTTGTAGAAACCCATCTCTGAAAACGAAAAATTTAAGATTAATAGACTTTTGAAAAGACTACGGTGGGGCATGGCATAAAGAATGTTGGGAAAGACTGCATTAAACGAATGCAATCGACGCAATTGCCTTCGGGCCACGAATGCATTAGCGTGAGCTTCATCGACACTCTCGTTGTTAGACACTCCTATTGATGCGATCCGGCTCCTCCTCCCGGCGAGCTGCTGCTGTGAGGATGCTCTCCAGGTCGTGACTTCAGCCTCTCGGTTGCAATCATCAGGCCTCTGAATCCCGCTCCTGACGTGAGCGTGTTCAGAAGATTACTGGCAGTGTTAAAAGTCACTAGATTATGATTTCGAGTAGAAAAACCATGAATATTGACCGCACTACATGAAAACATATAGCATTGAACAATGAGCTTAGAGCTCTTAACAACCCATAATACTGTTGTATTAGTTTTTTTCTGCGATTAATATTAACATAAAAAATTGATGGAGCTTACAATCTGAAGACTTTTGAACGAAATAGAAAAGGACGTGGTATTACGATGGTAAATATATACAACTCCTATTGATGCCAGCTCGATAAAGCCTTTGCAGGCTGGTGCCGAAAAGTCTCGATATACAATCTTTCGTATCTTCTTTTTATTCGCTCGACACGCATACGTAAAAGGTGTTAGGGGTAAAAAATATGGTTCTGTGCCGCCATTTTGGTTTATTTGATACGTACCGTCATTGGCAAGACTGGTGTAAATGGCCACTGTATTAGTTTTGTCACTGGGCCCACTGCGTGCGAGTCAGTCTCAGTCTGCCCGGGGTGTGAGCCACGTCCACGTTTGTGGCTAAGGCAGAATATCGGAAGCTTCTTAATCTTTTGCTTAAATATATTTTAATGCGCTTCTCGAAAAGTTCTTTGTTTTGCTCATCTGCTCCTCATCTCTCGACCACGCGTTCTGATCCCAGCGAGTCGTTTTATTTGAGTAACGGGAATGCAAATATTTAGTAGAAATTTTTGATTTATCAATTATTTTATTACACTCGTGTCTTTGTTTCGAATATGAGAACATTACTAATTTTGTGATTCAAGAGATGAATTTTGATAATAATATTAATTTATAAAATACATAGTCAAATACAATATCAAGAAGTAGGAGGAAAAAAATATTGAAATTAAAAACGTAGTGGCTAGATAAACTGATTCTTAATTTTCTGTTGATATCAGCATGATATAGCGCTTGCTGACTGGTACAGAAAACCTCGATATACAATCTTTCGTCTCTTATTTCTGTTCGTTTGTCGTACATGTATGTGTCGTCATTTTGTCATGTCATTAGGAGGACTAGTTACATAGATAGCCACTGGCGCACGGTGTTAGTTGTGTGCCGACCGCGAAAAAGGTCGTATTGTTGTTGGCCTCTTGAATGCTGTGACTAGGTCCGGGCCATAAGTTTGTAAAGTTATCAATATATATGTCAATGTGCTTCAGAAAAATCTTTGTGTCGTCAATCTGCTCCTCATACTGCCACCACGCGACTGATTAACAACCTTAAAGTAGAGAGGAGGATGTTACTGTGCACTTAATAAAAACAGCCATTCAAATAAATGTAACAATAAGAAATGTCAAAGCAATTTCTGCAAACAAACACTCAATGAGGGTTGTCGCACTTATAAAGATAATGGGTCATTAACCCTTTCATTACGGCTCGGCTTGAATACAGATTATACTGTCCATTATAAAACTAGTATTTGAAGCATAAATGTACTTATCTAGTCTATTTTCATATATCACATTGGTTCTTGTATCCTTTAGCTATCAGATGATGCATAAAAAACTATCCTAAGAAAGTAGCAAAACGATATATCACGTCAAACGATGTCAACTGTCGGGGAATCTTAACACGTCATATGCCAACAACCGATGCAAAAGGGTTAATAGGCAACGTACTACATACTCAGTTCTCATATTAATAACTCTTAATGTGTTTGGTGTGTCGCATAATTATATTTAAATTATAATTATCAATAAATATGCAATTAAGCATTGAATATATTGTAATAAAATACGATTATATATTGGATGAATAGCTTTTTAAGTTATGATTTTTTTTAATTTTTATTAGAATATTATTTTATTATTTCAATATTCTAATCTACTTTTATAGATCATTGACTATATTACAATATTATTATTACTTAAATATACATATACTATGCATAAAATTCTTTTTTCAACGCGTCAATCCAAGCACAAAAATAACAGCAGAAGCGGGATGCGAACCGCGGACCTTGGAAACCAACTATGCGTTGTTGCATAGTTGGTTTCCAAGGTCCGCGGTTCGCATCCCGCTTCTGCCGTTATTTTTGTGCTTGGATTGACGCGTTGAAAAAAGAATTTTATGCATAGTATATGTATATTTAAGCTTTTTAAGTAATTACTATTAAGTATTGAGTTAAATGCTTATGTATATGGCATCGTATTATGTATGTGTATGGTCAGTCATCGTAAAATGTAATATAAAAGCTTTCTATCGCAATTAACCTTAGGGTCAGGTGGTGAGGAATGCAGGCAACTGCAAAGAGAATACCGACAACAAGATAAAATGCAAGACTTAGGATCAAATTAGTTTTAACATTATTATTCGTGGATACAAAATACTAACTTACACAGAATTTTTTTTTGTAATTATAAGTCTCGTTTGTTAAATTTGTTATTAAAACGATTGTTATAATAAAACAACACTTTTTTTTTTTAAAAGAATCAATATTAAACCCTTTCATTACGGCTCGGTGGAATACAAATTATACTGTCAATTATAAAACTAGTATTTGAAGCATAAATGTACTTATCTGGTCTATATTCATATATCACATTGGTTCTTGAATCCTTTAGCTATCATATGATGCATAAAAAAGTATTCTAAGAAAGTAGCAAAACGATATATCATGGCTACCGACGTCAACGGTAGGGGAATCTTACACGGCGTATATTGGGTACCGATGCGAACAGGTTAAAAAAATAAGAGAAATTTAACAGAAGTCATACATTTAACATCTTCTTTCTTTTTAATTTTACAGCCTCGTTGTTGTCTATTAAAAACGCGTTGCTAATATTATTTGTATGAAAAAAGTGCTGTCTAAGCAATGCCTTGGTATAAAGCTCCTAAGAAGCGCAGATACAAGGTGATATGGAAATGTTGCGCGTACCCTTTGGAAATTCTTTATACAGCAAATAAAACATTTATGTACAAAGTAGGGCAAAAACACGCCCGACCAAAAAAATAAATATATATCTAAAATGGCCTTCTTTTTTTATCATTAGTTAGGGATATGAGTATCAATATAATGACATAAAAAATAGAAAATCGAATAAACGTAGCTCGTAAAAATTCAAAATTGACCTTATTTTTTGAACAGCCTGCGTATATTTTTTATGAATACGCATACAGGAAAGCACAACCGGTCGAAACTAGTGCACTCTATGACATTCAGCCAGAATGGCTGGACGCTACATGCGAAAAACCTGTGTTGTGTTTGTGTGTGGGTTGAGATGATTGCAAGTGTATATTTATTTGTTTATTTAAGAGATCCAGATTGCACGAAGAAGGAAACAGAGCTGGAAGAGTATTCCAGAGCATTTTGGAAGCTGCCAGTTCTTGGTTGGCGCACATTAACCGTGGATGTTCGGCGAGTGTAAGATGATTGACAATTTCGGATGTGAATGCTTGGAAAAGTAATTAATTCTTTATCTCTTTCGTTACGGCTCGGTGGAATACAAATTATACTGTCAATACGGCGTGAATTTTTCAAACATTTTTTTTGCTTAAAACCAGTATTTGAAGCATAAATGTACTTATCTGGCCTATTTTCATATATCACATTGGTTCTTGTACCCTTTAGCTATCAAATGATGCATAAAAAACTATTTTATTTAACAAACGTCCATTATGTAACTCAATACATGTGGTGACATTGACACATGTGGTTTACAGAAAAATTGCACCTGTGACGAAACCTAAACGATATTTATTTACATGCCTTACCTTTATTCCTGTAAAGAATACATGAAGGTTGATAAAGGGAATGACTGCACTTCCAATTTCCTACCGACGATGTCACAATGAGTACTGAAAGTAGCAAAACGATATGCCGGCGGTCATAGTTAAATGTAAAAGCGTTTGATTTGCAAGCCAAAGGTCGTGGGTTCGATCCCCGACGGAGATTAAAAAAAAAAGGATTTTTCATCGATTTCTGAGCTCTAAAAATACCCCCGGTTGGTGTCAATTTGATCCTTCACCCGTAAAATGTCAGTCATAGCTTATTAATTAAAATTGGTGGTAGACGAAAGTCATCCCGTGAAGATCCCACCCATTCATAGTAAATTCCTGCAATAATAAAGGATGATGCGGGAATCTCGGGCTGTAGTCTATGACGCTGGCGGATCAACACTCCATATGCAGTGCTTAGCCATACACACCATGGTAAGCATCATAGAATTCCACAGATCAGACTTCAGAATTACTATCACCATCTGTCGGTATTCTCCTGTATGTGTTTACATAAAAAAAATAAAAATATCACGTCAACGAAGAGTGATGAAATTGGTAATGATCGTCTTATATTAAAAAAATGAGATAATATAGCATAAGAATTAGATAATCTGTCATACCTACAAGGGACATTCTGCCTGGCGCAAATGTCCAGCCGTGTGATAAGGATGGCCACGTCGTGGTGGTTGGGGTGGGTGTCGTCGTCGGGGTTGAGGTCGCGCTGCCAACGACAGAAGTTGCTGAGCGTCGTGTCAGCGTTGGTCGTGATGTTCAGCATCGGCTCCGAGGCCTGATCCTCCAGCAGCAGGATCTTCACCACGACGATGTTGATGAAGTTCCCGATCGTCGGGTCCAGGTACAAAGAAGACACCTGTAGAAGAAACAGTACTCATATCATTTGTTACTAGTGACATCAGCATGATGTAGCCCTTGCTGACTGGTACCGAAAACCTCGATAAACAACCTTTCGCCTCTTATTTCTGTTCGCTTGTCATGTCCGCTAACGGGTGTGTTAGTTATATACATCGACGCTCTTGGCGCGGGCGAGAGCCCATCCCGAGCGTGGAGCGCAGTTGAGTACCACCCGTTGGCGGGAGCATATTGTATTGTGGCTCGGCCTACTGCTGTGACTAGGTCCGGGCCACAAGCTTGTAAAATTATTTATAAATATATGTCAATGTGCTTCTGAAAAAAGTCTTTTGTTTTGCTGACATACTGCTCATCATGCGCTCACGCGACTGAATAACACCCATTTTGAAATAGAGGAGGATGTTACTAGCTATGCAAGTAAAACCTATTATTTAAAAAAAAAGATGAGACTTCAGAATTACTATCTGTCGGTAATCTCATGTAAGTGCTTAAATAAAAAAATAAAAATTACAAGTCAGTATGTTTGTGCACGTTGGAACTGAGCTTTTAAAGATCGCAAAACTGCAGTCTTCCATCAAGTGAAACAGTGCTCAGTGTGATTCATGAATGGTATGAACACACAAGGTATGAAATTCTTATCTATTTAATATTTGTATTTCACTCACCATATTCATGATGGTGAGTAAGTAAGTCTCCACATTTCCTTTCTGATGGAATTTCGACATCGATCTATCGGCTACCAGCAGCACCTCCACGTGGCGCGGCTTGCTCACAGATCTTGGTCTGCGCTCCAACCTCTCCCAAGAAGTGCTGGACCTCGGCATTGTCAGATTCCTCCACCTCTTCTGGTACTCGTGAGATTGCGACTGCGACTGCCACCTGTTTGGGAAGCTTTCGTGGGATCTTTGATGAGAGGTTCCTCCTGAAGGACGACGGTTCTCTTGTGACTGACTGGCTTGATGTCTGATGTCCCATCTTCCGTGATCCTCGGCTGGGGAGCCTTGCCTGCCACCAACGGTTCGAGATTCTAAGCTGCCGGACCCACTCATCTATGAAAAGTACAAAAAGAAAGCATTGTGAAAACAGTTTTCATGAAAAATATGGACCGAACAGCAGGAAAGGAAAGCAAGTATGGAAGCAAAAGTGACAATTAGTACAACCTACAAAGAAGTAAAATGATTATACTATATTTATAGTTATTGACATCAGCATGATATAGCCCTTGCTGACTGGTAATGAAAACCTCGATATACAATCTTTCATATTTTATTCACTCATCAGACACGCATGTGTTGTCATTTTGTAATGCCGTTAGGAGGACTAGTTATAAAGATCGCCACTTGCAGCGTTGGGTGTCACTGACCACGGCGCCCGGTGCGCAGTCAGTTATGTGTCGACGGCGGCGAGGTCGTACTATGGCCGGTCGCTAGGGACGGAAGTTTGTAAAGTTATCGAAATATATATAAGTCAATGTGTTTCAAAAAAAGTCTTGGTGTTGTTAATCTGCTCCTCAACCTCCCACCACGCGACTAAATAACCACCTTTTTAGAGAGGAGGATGTCATTATCTTATGAAAATACAAATTATTATTGGCCAGGCTATTTTCTTCTTTCTACGTCCGATCCATGTCTGGAACATATGGTCATTACAAATTGCCAATCGATTTCTGAGCTCTGCAACACCCCGGTTAGTGTAAATTTGATGCCTCACCCGTAAAATGCCAGTCATAGCATATTAATTAAAATTAGTGCTGGACGAAAGTCGTCCCGTGAGACCACCCATTCATAGTAAATTCCTGTATTAATGAGGATGATGCGTGAATCTCGGGCTATAGTCTATGAAGTTGGCGGATCAACACTCCGCATGCAGCGCTTAGCCACATGCACTATGGTAAGCGTCATAGAATTCTACATATGAGACTTCAGAATTACTAAAACGATCTGTCGGTATTCTTCTGTATGTGTTTACGTAAAAAATAATATATATATTGTTCCCAACAACCTCCAGAGCAGTTCAAGTTCTTGAAGAGGGGGTAGCTATAGTATTGAAGGTATGTTTTTTGGAAATTTTGTAAATCGGATTTTCAAGGAAATTTGATGATTGGCCCGAAGCTCCCGAGCCTGGATTAATTGTGTCTTAAGGTGCGGTTGTAATCAATAGTAAATAGTACTGGTAATTTTAAAAGTGACGCTAAAAAAACATTTAACTACAAAAGAAACATAAATACATGTTTTTGTACAAAGTTTATTTATGTCATATAAAATAAATACACCTATCTGGGACAAATAAGTAATACAACTAGGACAAAATAACTTCTCAAAAGAAATCGACAGGCGTATACAATGGGATGGACAGCATTTGGAAAACTAAAGTACATTTTTAAAGCGAAAATTCCGCAATGTCTTAAAACTAAGGCGTTTAACCAGTGCATCCTCCAGAGACGTGTAGTCTGACAGCAAGTCTTAAACTGGAAAACACTCATTAAATAAAGGATACCCAGCGTGCCATGGAGAGAACCATGCTTGGAGTATCGCTAAAGATATAATCCGAAGTAGTGGAGGCTACCCAACGAATGGGCACATGCAAGTGGCAATGGGCAGGACATATCTGTCGAAAAGACGAAGGTCGATGGGGATGAAAAGTATTATAGTGGCACCCAAGAACTGGCAAACGAAGCATTGCAAGATGGACTGACGACATAAGAAGAATAACGAGAGTGACCTGGATGCGGAAGGCGGAGGATCGAAGAGGATGGAGACGCATGCGGGAGGCTTACGTTCAGCAGTGGATGGATATAGGCTGATTATGAAATGATGGGGTAATTATATCTTGCATGTATGCCACTACTACAGCACTGTTCCTAAAACTATAGACCTTGCTTGTATGCGCTATGAAGGAATTGGTGCTCATAAGACGTGAAATTTAGAGGATCGAAGAGGATAGAGACTCATGCGGGAGGCTTACGTTCAGCAGTGGAGAGATACAGGCTGATGATGATGATGATATAATATGTCAAGAAAGATACACTGGTAAGTTTTTCGATGTCAGATCAGCAGACATTGCAAATATGAAAACGTGAGAAGCAAAGACACAAACCCAAGTGATTCAATTTGAGACCATATATTTTTATTAAGAGTAATTATTAGTGCGGCGAGAGGCGAAGTGCCATGATCAAGTATTGTGGAGTCAGTGCCGGCTTTAGGCTTTACAGAGCCCTAGACAAAAAAAATCTGGCGCCCCGCGGTTTTTTTCCGGAGGTAAGTGAAATTTTCATAAAACACCCCATGTAGAAACTAAGGCCACCTTTGGCGCCCTTAGTTCATTCGGCACCTTGGGCAGCCGACCCACTGCGCCACCCCCTAAAACCGGCACTGTGTGGAGTGTCTGTATGACTTCTGACAACAATACATAAATTGTCTGAGTCATCTCGGTCGGCTTGAAACTCTATGGAAAGAATAAATGCCGGTGATTCAGTTTATGCATAGATAAAAATATTTAAACACTTTTGAAAGGAATTCCATTAGAAGCAGGCAGTACTGTGATGACTGATGGATAACTATTCAATCTCAGGATTATCAACAAGTCTGTTCAGGTTTATATATCAATAATCAGCAGTTGTTCAGGTTTATGCTGTCTGTAGCATACTTGTCCATCAGAAGGAATTGATTCTCATCACAATGATGGTTCGTTTATTCGTCTCCTTCGTTTAGGATACCAATTTCGTGCAGCATATAATACGAATTCTTCACAAGTATAGTCGGTGGGTAAAGCTCAATAATCAAAGCGTTTGCTTGGCAAGCCAAAGGTCTTGGATTCGATCCCCGACGGAGATTAAAAAAAGAAAAACGATTTCTGAGCTCTAAAATACCCCAGTTGGCGTGAATTTGATCCGTCACCCGTAAAATGCCAGTTATAGTCTGTTAGATAAAAATGGTGGTAGACGAAATACCACCCATTCAAAGTATATTCCTATAACAATAACAATAAGGATGATGCATGAATGTTGCGCCGTAGTCTATGACGTTGGCTGATCAACACTCAGCAATTTTTTTTGCCTCCGTCGGGGATTGAACTCACGACCTTCGGCATACCGATTTTTAATTTTTTTTTATCGCATCCACAACAATTTGACTTTATTATTGGATTAACAGGATCATAAATGGATGCCTTTCATTCGAAATGTAAATTGTAATTTTATTTTTAAACAAATTTCGTTTTTCATTTATAATTTCTTATATCTACAGTTACTTGCGAATAAAATTTTCACCAACAAGAACATATATATCATAAAGCTTTACCTGTTCGCATCCCGGTTCCCCTACCGTTGACATCGGTAGCCGTGATATATCGTTTTGCTACATTCTTAGAATAGTTTTTTATGCATCATCTGATAGCTAAAGGATACAAGAACCAATGTGATATATGGAAATAGACCAGATAAGTACATTTATGCTTCAAATACTAGTTTTATAATTGACAGTATAATTTGTATTCCACCAAGCCGTAATGAAAGGGTTAAAAGAAACTGAATAAATACGTATTTGTTTAATGTATATTTATATGTCGCAAGCTCAATATAAACATTAAAGGGAATAAAGAATCTTTCATAATAAACATTACGTCAATATTGAAAAAAAAAACTTTAATATACTTCGATAAATAGAGCATGCGCAGTATTTTTTAAATAATCAATCTTAAAAATTCCTCCATAATATTGTAATTACTCTCAAATCAAAATACTTGAATTTCCTTTTAAAAAGCCTTTGCCTTTGAACGTGAGATGTTTATAAACAAAGTTTAATGATGTTTTAAAATAATATCATTGAATTGTGTCAATCATACAAATTCACAGTTAGCTATTTATTACGAAATGTAAAATAAATAGCTAAAGTACTATTTATTACTTCAAGGTAACTGATGTATTATAATATAGACTTCAAGCTACTTACAAGGCTTATAAATTAATTGCTGTAATTGCATTTATGTGATGACATGTTAATAACTCGATTAATCAATCTGTTGTAAGTTCCTGAGAACATAATCTAACTTCGATTCAGTACAATTTATTTTAATTCAATTCATTTCAATTCAATTTATTTTTTTCACTTACAGAAACATTACAAATTAAAAAAATCCACTTCGTAACTGAAGTGCAATCAAAATTAATAATAAAATTAAAAAATACAATATATACAAATATAGATACGAGGATGATCCGTAAAATAAGTTTCCCATGGCACTACAGGCCTGAAAAGCGCTGTTATGGTGGATCCCGTGATTCTGTAGTGTACCTTGGTTCCCCCACTCCAAATCCCTTCCCTAGCGAGCTGCCTGCGGAGCTCAGTCTTGGCTTGGCAGCCGTAGGTAAGGCCTAACCCCCTCGTACTTATGATTAAGTACTAAGAACAAAGCAATAAAGACAAGCAACAGAAGGTCCCAATGCACATCAAACAGACGACGCCAACGAATCATTCCTCCAATGAAAGTCGTGGAATTCATGACTGAATTGGGCCTCCCTTACGTGAAATATATCAACATCCGAGGCGATTTGGTTGAACAGTCTGATCCATCTCCCAAGAGGCATAGTCTCTGGCAGATTAGTGTTACTCTTTGGGAGAGCGAACAATCTGTGTCTCCTATTAGTTCTATTAGCTTATACTGGGAAGTATGTATTCACTCGAGGACCTTTCAATTAAGAATATAAAAATATGAAATTCGATATAAAATAAATTTTTCAAGCTGAATATTTTGTATACAAAAAATTTAAATATGTATAATATTAATTTATAATGCTTATAAAACCAAATACAAATCACTACTTAAATAACATCAAAATAACAGGATGGACTTTACTTTAATTTCCGATACATAAAAAAATATTTTAAAATTTATAAACTCGTTTATAAATTTTATCACTTTGAATGATATTATTCCAGCTGCTGGGACGAGTAAGAAGACATTTTAATAAAAAACTAAAATAAACAGAATGCCAAGACCATATACATCACGTTACAAATTGTAAGTACAGTAGTACCTCGACATACCAGTTGAATTAGTTCCGCAACCTTGCTCGTATTTCAAATTACTCGTATCTCAAACCAAATTTCCCCATTGAAATTAATTGAACTGCCATTAATCTGTTCCAGCCCCCAAAATGTCACCCCCGGTCATTTTGTTACGTGTTTTTAAATAAGAAAAATGTGTTTATAAATGACAAATGTTGCATACAAACATAATGAAAGAGAATGTAAAGAAATAAACTAGATTTATAATGTGTTACTTTCGCTTAATTTTCGTCACTGCTTTTCTTTTTACTGGTATTTGCCATTTTTCAGTTCAATGGTAAATGTAAATGTACAAGTGTCACAAAACGCGAGCACAACTTATCAAAGATGCTTTGACAGCGAGAGCACACTGATAACAGATTTTCTAACCGTGGCCGGGGGATTCGCGCGGGAAAGCGTGACGCGCGGTTCGTGTGCAACCACTAAGCCGATTGCTCGTATCTCAAATTTTGCTCGTATTTCAAAAGAAAAAATCGTTCGATCGACGGTATATCAAAAAACTCGTACGCTGCGGCACTCGTATGTCAAGGTAACACTGTACATTAAGAACCTAATATAATCACAGATGATTGCCATCAATTCGTCTGCAAAGATAATGCGTAGAATAGTTAATTTGTCTGTTCTAATTGATGTTCCCATAAGAACTGCGTGTCGTCATTGATTTCAACTGTTCTTCTTAAATCATATTAATCCGCTGATGTCACTCTTTACCACGCACTCTTGGGTTTCATCATCAAGAATTTTTATGGAAGCAAAGGGCTTATGAACACCATTTTGGGGATTAAATAACGATTATGTAAGAATATATTTGAATATCTACAACACTTGTAAGTTGTTTTATCAATATATTTGTATCCTTTACGAAGCTTTGAATTGTTATATTAGTATTTGTATAGCGCTCTTTTATGACCGAATGATCATTCCAAAAGCGCTTCTTTGCCTCTCTGAGTAAAAAGGTGGGTCTTGAGCCTGCTTCTGAAGGATGCCTCCGCTTTAAGCTCTCTTATGCTTTCCGGTAGTGAGTTCCAGGCCATTGGTGCCGCGTAGCTGAAAGCCCGATTGCCAAAGACCGAGCTTGGACTACCTCCCGTCAGCTGCAGGGTGCTTCTATTTGCTTCTATTTTTTTCAGTCTACCGCTTTCGGAGGCAACTTTCCTTCGATCAGGGTAAACTTACAACAGTTTTATGTTTTTCCTGATATAGAAGACTTGTTTCTGAAACCGGTACATTAATAAAATTAAAAACTCAGTGGTTTTACATAGTACGAGTATATAAATATATTTTATTTTATGTTACACATTAGTTAATGTTACTTGTAAAAAAAAAAACTTTTAAAACACATCTTTAGGATGAAATATATAAAAATCCTGTATTTCTTTGTCCAGTAACTAATTCAAGGTTTTGGCAGTGAGTAAAATCAATTGGAAAAAAATAATGATCGGAAGTAGAGTAAATAAATTGACAGTATCCACTGTGTCAGTATGAATGTGGTCGGTTATAAAATTAAAATGGCAGTAATAAAGTCAATATTGGTAATAATTAAATGTAAAATGAATGAATAATTTATATTTCACGGTACTTGTATCTTATCGATTCGTAATTGTCTAGACTTGAAAATGAATGTTCTTGCTAACACGTCTCTCACTTCAAGTATTGTATGGTGGTTGACGGTCATGAGCATGACACACTGCCAGGTCGCCCTGTAGAGCTGGAGTACGTCAGCTCTATCTCTGGTGTTGTTTGCGGCGGAGTGATGATGAAAGTGGGAACACTAATGTCAATAAACGTTTACGTGATCAAGCTGTGACAGAATTGGGTTAATTGGAGTCAAGCGGCGCACTCCACAGCGACCTCCAGGCCAGGGCTGACCACAAAGGCTGAAGGGATGACTCTGCATAAATACCTGCCTAACCTCATTCTCTCCCTTCTCATATCCGTTCACATATCGTACACTACAATTTGCCGCCTGATTTAGACTTGCAGAGCACTTCACAAACAGATATACTTATAACGTGGTTTTTGTTGTTGCAAGTCCATCTATTTGCGTAAGTATCCCGACACTAGTTCTGAATGTGAGGTCATTGACAAAATGACACTAATGTGTCAATACATTTACAACGCCACACATATATATAATTATTTTAATAATGAATTAAAATATAAATATTTTGTAATGTTATTTAAGGAAATAAAAAGAATTGAAGAATTCACACCTAAGATCCTGATCCATGTGCCCAACAAGCTGCAAACCTCAAGACCTAATCCTAGGCAACACACAATGTTGCCAGATCCTTGGAAGAAATAACTTGACGTCACTGACACGAAGAAGGAGAAGAATTGTCGCCACTCAGTTCCACCAGTTGCCAGTCTCCTTTTCTCGTCCCAAAACATCTCTAAAACTGAAAGTCCACTGGAAACATATATGGTTTCTATCGACCTCCAAGGCCTTAAGACGAATCCGATCCATATTTTGGGTAATTTGTAAATCGCTTATTTTAAAGTGATTACATAATAAACTCAACATTCCCAAGGCCTATATTTGGTCCTGCTCTACCCGAACAGTGACATTCCGTAAGCAACAGGCGGCGACCCATTTAAATATTTGGTCCGCGCTCAATGCTGCTTAACCCTTTGACTGCTACAGCGACGAAATATCGCTGCTTTGAAATTGGCGAAGATTGCTAACGACGATTGTCGTTTTAACATTATTATTTTAACATTATTTCCCTTGTATTTTGAAAAACCTCTACAGCAGCCAAAGGATTAACTACGGTGATATAACGATTACCGCACGTATATGATAATCGTTCACCTACCATAACCTAGTCTGTCAAAATATTGAAAAGCATTCTAATCTAACCGAAATCAATCTCAGTTCTGTCTATCGTCATCATCATCCTGTATCCGTCCACTACTGAACGTAAGCCTCCCGCACGAGTCTCCATCCTCTGCAATCCTCTGCCTTCCGCATCCAGGTCACTTCCGCTATTCGTCTTATGTCGTCAGTCCATCTTGCAGGTGGTAGGCCAATGCTTCGTTTGCCAGTTCTTGGGCGGCACTCCAATACTTTTCTTCCCCATTGACAGTCGTCTCTTCAGAATCTCCTCTTGGAATCTAACAGCAAGTCTTACCCATAAAATAAAGATCACCCAGCGTGCTTTGAAGAGATCCATGCTCGGAGTATCGCTAAAAGATAGAATGCGAAATGAGGATATCTGCAAAATAAATCAAGTAGTGGAGGCTACCCAACGAATAGGCATCTGCAACTTGATCCATAGGAGCGATTAAACTCGAAAAATGGGTTATTTCTTTGAAAAATAATTATAAAGTGACAAGAACTACAACGAATAATTATATATTTATTAAATGTTTAGGCCCTCGCAAGACCAGTAGCGCCAGGCGTCTCATCTCTGATGGATATTAACTATACTCGTCTAATGAAGATGAGCAATTGGACATGATTGGCTGCAACACTTATTACTGAGGTAATGTGACAGCTTATTTGTACTAAGCTCAGGAGTTATTGTCATGTTGTAGCTCTGCCTTTGTAAACAGGGATAACGTCACTCGCTGGAGTCACCGACCGAGTTTAAAACGAGAATTATTACGACCATTGAGGTTATTTATTATACGACTACGTTTTTAACGTAGACACATACAGAAGAATACCGAAGGATGGTTGCGAAGAAATCTTATCAGCGCATTATATAGGACGCTCACTATTTTACAAATGGCTTCTTCTTCGTAGTATCAATCCGGTGGATTGGTTTGCAGCAACGAAATCTTGCATCTCGATCTCCACTTCTCTCGGTCCTTCGCAACCCTCTTCATACATTCACAGCATAAGAGCTACAACTCATGTACTTGAGCACTTGCTGCAAATACTGCCGTCTAGGGTGCCCTCCTACAGTTTCTACCCTCAACCATCCCCTCCACAATGTCGTGAAGAAGACCATCGTGGCGCATGATGTGACCGATTCATCGGGCTTGCCTCTCTGAGATGGTTCTTCTTGATAGTATAAATGGCTAAGCTCTGCATAAAGAATTCCATTCACCAACACCATATACTAAAGCCTGGAATTTACGCATCATCTATTTGTACAGGTTGTC
The DNA here is from genome assembly GCA_022606575.1 of Glossosoma conforme. Classification (NCBI taxonomy): domain Eukaryota; kingdom Metazoa; phylum Arthropoda; class Insecta; order Trichoptera; family Glossosomatidae; genus Glossosoma; species Glossosoma conforme. The sequence continues at coordinate 119,481 of JAGTXR010000356.1, read as the reverse complement.
ACTGTGAGTGGGTCGTCTTTACAGGATGACTTTCATCTACCACCAATTTTTAATAAATAGTCTATGATCGGCATTTTAATGGAAAATTATCAAATTCTACTAGGGGTATTTACAGTCATAAGAAATCGATTAAAATATTTTTTATTATAATTTCCATTGCGAATCGAATTCACGACCTTTGGTATGGTAAGAAAAAACTTAACCACCAAACCAGCTAGTTATTTATCATTATTTTTCCTCCCATAAATTAGATGAACGTTAGAATACAGTGTTAAAAGTTTATTATAGATGACTTCCGTAGCATTAACAATGGATTATATTTGTAATACACCCTATACTATTTTTAAGCGATACATTGACTCCATGAAGTGGCGCGTAAAAAAACTCAACATTCATATAATTAAATTAACAGGTTCGTACAATCAAAATATCGCTTAAAAAGTTCCTAATGAAGACGAGTAAATCACTTAAAAAAAGTAACGATGTAAAGCGAAAACACGTAGATATATGAGTGTCCAGATAATAAGAGAGAAGCGCAACGCTTCCTTATTATGGCATGGAAGCCATCCACTCGTCCCTCCGTCAACATGCCTGAGGCACTGCAGTATCGCGCCAGATCCAACTATGAAATATATTTTTTCTCCTTTACTGCCTTTATTATCATTTAATATGACTATATTATTACTAATTCACAATTGTTTACCTATTGTTGTATTAACTATATTCCATTTTAAAGCAATGGTGAGGGATTAAATTCACGCCAGCTGGGGTTATTTTAGAGCTCAGAAATCGATATTTATATATTTTTATGTCCTTCGAGAATCGAATCCACGATCTTTGGCTTGTAAAGCAAAAGTTCTAACCACTGAGCAATACCCGCTGACCAGTTTTCTTTCTGAACATCAGTAAACATTGAAAACTAATAGAAAAACATGATTAAAAGACATTACATTAAGTTAATTATTTCGATTTTTTCGATCGATATTTCTTGGTGGAATTCCATAATATCAGATATAAAATAAACAGCATATTTTCAAGTGGCCACTTGACTTGAAAATGGCCATCCGACCTGGCTGAAACATGTCGTCAAAAAAATATATGTGGAATAAATTCTAAAGAATCTTTTATTTTATATCTGAGATTACATTAAGTATCTTTCATATATATACAATAAACGATTAAATAAGTGTAAGAAGTTTTATTTTAAGCGATGGTGTGCCAGTACTTTGGTTACTGATAGGGTATTTTAATGATTGAAGCTTTACAATACTCTGTGTAATTATTTTTGTAAAACTGGGTCGACGAAATATGTATACTTTAAACCTTTTGATGAAATCTAACTACTTGTTTTTGCTAGCTGTTCCAACGACCTATCAGTATGTAAGTACTCGTATGTGAACGAAAAACACAAGTGATAAAGTCTCCTCGGATTTATGACTCCCTGGTACAAAATTCCTGCCAGCGAGACGAATCTGCCGGGAATGTCATAACATCCAGAATTTTGCCCTCATTCCGTTTTATTATCCGCTTGATTAACGACGTGAGATTATTCTTAAGTCTCTATTCCTAACCGCCAACGAGAATAACTTAAATGCAACAAAAATTTGTAGCACAGTAGGCGCGTCAAAAATTGACGTAGTCTTACGTTTTTCATATAGTACAACGTTTATTGATCATGAAAATTAAAGTGATTTCAGCATTAGATCATCTTCGAGAAATTTATTATTATTTTTAAGAAATTTCTACAATGAATAAGGATTTTTACACATTATTCACACATATCTGAAATGTTGCCAGCAAAGTTATTAAAAGCCTGAAGGGTTGCGGACTACAAACTGGGCAGTCGCAATGATTCTATTTTTCCTAATTTTTTAGGTCGCAAATAAGTTGACTTACACTTACACTTACACTTTCACTTACACTTTTATCATATACTATATCTCAACTAAAGACCCGTATACAGAAACATTTCTTAACCCTTTCGTTACGGCTCGGTGGAATACAAATTGTACTGTCAATACAGCGTGAATTTTTCAAACAGTTTTTTTTGCTTAAAACTAGTGTTTTAGGCTTAAATGTACTTATCTGACCTATTTTCATATATCACAATGGTTCTCTTTTATTTTAGCTTTCAGATGATGCATAAAAAACTTTTATATTTAACAAACGTTCATTATGTAACTCATTGACATTGACACATGTGGTTTACAGTAAAATCACTCCTGTGACGAAACCTAACGATATTTATTTACATGCTTTACAGATTCCTGTAAAGAATACATGTAGGTTGATAAAGGGAATGACTGCACTTCCAATTTCCTACCGTAAATATTACAATGGTCGGGGAATATTTGACGGCATATGTCGACAACCGATGCGAAAGGGCGAAGGTAACCAACTCAGAATAGCTACTTTCCTTTAGATTTTAGAATGCTTAAAGTGAGGAAGCCTCAGACCTCGACTCAACTCAAATCCTAAGAAATGTCCCTGTAAGCTAGTGTTCAATTAGTTACATTAAGTCAAAGAATATGTCTGACGGGAGTGAGTCTCTTCAAAAATCGTCCATCCCCGAATGCTGAGCTGAGACATTAATGAAACAGCACCGTGCTTAACTATTCCTCACAATAAAAACCATCATAAAATCAACAGACAAAATTTAAGAAATCACCATCTGGCATTCTTTAATACGATATTTCTCTCGTATGTAATTACATAAAATATAACGTTTCTAATTGTGTTGGCCTATTTTTCGCGTTTAGTTACTGATAAATAATTATCACGTATGTATTATTAAGGATCACTTGAGCAGAACCGCGGGCTTGGCCCCATCCCAACATCTTGTCTGCCAAATCATTACTGGTAACGACCATCAAGAAAACGTATTGCGTGTCCTGAAAGAGATCCATATTAATTACAATCTAATTGAGCACTCAAAACCGAGTACATATTAAATTTTAAAATGTATCTTAACCCGACGATCGCCGTAAGCGCACCCGTGGGCGCTTCGCAATATTCGAAAGATGTATTTTAAAATTAATTACGATTTTCTCACAACGACATGTATGAATATTTTAAAATAAACAAACCAAAAAGGATCGATAGTTTGGGAGATATTCATGAGATGGTGTCAAGGGCTGGCACTGAATAAAATTTATGTTTTTCGAAAACAATTATTAATAATATAGTATATATATCTTAAATATTTACAACAGGCGTAATGCGTTGGAGGTACATACGATGTAGGGAGACAGTTATGTAATATATCTTGGAAATATACCTGCAGCTAGGGCGATTAAATTATCGAGTATTTGTGAAAAAAAAGGGTTTTTTTTTCGTGAAAATTTTGGTCCAATCGATTGCAGCTCACCAGTAATGTGAGTTAAAATATTAAAATAATTTAGTCATTGTAAAAAGTAGTGTTTTTATTTGTCTACAAACATGTAGCGATGAAGTGCGATCAATGAAAATATAATAATAACATCTAGTTTTAGTGGTCATGTTTTTTTTATAAAGTGCTTATAATTTTTACTCGGAATATATTTATGCATATGCTTAAAGCAGAATTCTGCCGATTATTTAATATATTTTGTAAATTTAGAATTTAACTTTCTGTAAAAAAATGACGTAAATAGTTTTAATTATTGTTGTCTTTTATAGGCCTCTAAAATGTCGTCACACTGGAAGGCGGTCTGTAACGATACATAGAATATACTAGGCGGAACTTTAGGATGCATCATGGTAGCTGACATATATATGGAAATAATTAAGTACTTCGTTGCTAACAAACGCAATTACGCTGCTTTTGTTTGCTTCTGCGCGTCCGTCAGCAAGAGTGCAGACTCAAGTAATGACTCCTAACTGATGTCTGCCATTCTACAGAATCCATTTCCCAACCTCACCATTTCCTTATCCATTCCCACGTATTTCGTGGTTAGCAACGTGTTACTAAAGAAAGCGATTCGAGACTCGCTGTAGTATACGAACTTCGCAGCCTTAGAATGAGGTCTATTTGACATCTAACTGATGAACCTAGAATCACGGGAAGACATTCAACCACTCTCTAGCAAATAGCTTTTTGCGTGCGACCAGTAAGGGGTCCCCATCTGGGTCTGCAAAAACAGGACGGGACAGGGAGGGTTTTCACCAAGCGATGATATCTTACAATTATAGAGTGATTATGGAAGAAGATATGTGATTCATAAAAGAGTTAGGTATAATCTAAATTCTTCAACAAAGCTAAGATTAAATAATTAAAACATTTACGAAAACAACATATCAAATCATTGTTCCATGACATTGCCCTCCGACCTCCCTTTGAACATTATTGAATATGTCCTTCAATTATAATGATACGCGTCATTTAAAATGATTTTGGAACACAATGCAATCATTCAAATTGAGAAACACTTCAATCGATTACTGAGCAACCAATAAGATGTCACATTAACGAAACTACCTAATAAAATTCCAAATTAGATTTTTAAATCATTTTTTTAGAATAAAAAATGTAGAAAAAATTGTTTAGTAACTAGTATCGCATAGTAAATTACACATATTTCAAATTAGTGTGGCTGCTCCCTTGATCAATATACGAGTAAAAATTTATCAAAGCATTGATTACAGCATTGATCGGAGGTTCTACCACTGTAGTAATGCTGTCAGGAAAGTGCTAATCAAAGCACACTGTAGCATATCAAGAAACAACTTCGGGAGGAATAACCAAGTCATTCGTTTCATCCATCGAACACTTATTGACGTGGAAAAAGACGACTTTTTTCTCACGCAAGCGTTTACCGGATACGGAATTTTCAGAGAATTCCTAAAAAGATTTGGCCTCTCTTCTTGCGACTCATGTCCATGTGATCCAGGCATGCAACAGACGGTGCGACACTCTATCGTGGAATGCATCATCCATGAGAATAGGAGACGCATTCTGTGTTGTCGCCTGGGAGTCTCTACCATTTCTTGGGAGGATTTTCCTGAATTGCTACTTAGTTCTGACGGTCTCCTGCTGTTAAACTTCAACATGGAAATCGTCGGGGCCACACAAGCGGTTAACGAGGCTGACACCACAACTTTGTAGAAGTAACATATAATCCACGGGTATAGTTCAATAGCCGGCGGGCTTAGCTCAATGGTCAAAGCGTTTGCTTTGCAAGCCAAAGTCGTGGGTTCGATTCCCGACGGAGATTAAAAAAAAAGGTTTTGTAATCGATTTATAAGCTCTTAAATACCCCGGTTGATGTGAATTTGATCCCTCACCCGTAAAATACCTGTCATAGCTTATTAATTAAAATTGATGGTAGACGAAAGTCGTCCCGTGAAGACCACCCATTCATAGTAAATTCCTATAATAATTAAGGATGATCTGAATTTCAAGCTGTAGTCTATGACGCTGGCAGATCAACACCCCAGATGCAGCGTTTAGGCATATACACCATGGTAAGCGTCGAAGAATTCAACAGATGAGACTTCAGAATTATTATCACCATCTGTCGGTATTCTCCTGTATGTGTTTACATAAAAAAAAACGGAGGTGATCTCTTTTAGATCTGGCGGTACTCGTATACATTATTGTGTTACCATAATAAGCTATACCTCATTACTCAGGATTACTCTCATATGTTTCGTGTACATTTCAAGCGAGGTAATATGTATACATAAAAAAAATGTTTCGAAAAGAAACGCTCAATGTGTTATTTTTTGCCGGGAATAACAACTCTAGGCGATTGAAATTATTCCGCCGGCTCATTAATTGGAGGTCATTAACGTTCAGTGGCCGATGATTCAATTTATCTGTACGATTATATGTGTTATATACACACACCCACTTATATAGTCGTGCGCTGACCTTGGCAATGCTTCGAACGGATCATTTACGATTCTGCTCATCAAACGTCAGCCACATAAACAGGGCTATATCAACACTACCATGTATTCTGAAATTACAAACCTATTCTAATGCTGCCTTGTGACATGTCTACATGAAGATATTTGTACTTAACACTATCCAGTCCGCGCGTTACGCGATTCAACTTACGCTGGAGGCCGACTGTTGTTTGAAAGAATTGCTAAATCTATCGTAATGGGTTCAAATAAAATTAAATATGACCCTATGAACGTAAGAAAAAAACACATATGTTATGTGGTCGGCCACTTACGTTTGAAAAAACATAACTCAAGCTGTGTATAGTCGGCCACTAAGCGTTGTCGGAACGATCACACACAAGTTGTGTGACCCGCCTTTAACGTTCGGTCTGACGATTACGCACATATTGTGTAATCGGATTGGATAGTGTTACTTTAAGATGACGTAATAAAATAATTGATCCTTTAGGCAGTACCGGCTTTCGACCCTGCGGCGCACTAAGGCAATTTTTTTGTCGTCCCATATTGCTTATATTTAAAAAAATCAAAGCAATATTTGTTTCCCTCGGTGCCCCTAGCTTATTAAACGCCCTAGGGCACCGACCCACTTCGCCACCCCCTAAAATCGGCACTGCGTTTAGGTATACACTAAAGTAATGCCAAGCCAGAACATATTCAGATATCAAGATTTTAAATCAATTCTCCTCATATTTTTTCAAATCAATTTTTTTTCCGCAGATTATTCCGCGTGGCTGAGGCAGATTGTCCACTATATACCAAGGACTATATAGGTGGGTTCAAAAGGCCACACTAATTCAAGAAGCTACTAGGAGTTTGGACGCGCTAATCTGAAAAGCTCTCGCTAAAAGTCTGGCCAAGGATATGGTGTCCATAAAACGGTCGTTTGATTGTATTGCGACCGAGGGAGGGTTAAGACTATCGTTAATTTTATACCTGGGACTTGCAGCTCTCTCGATCAAAACTAAGTGCCAACTCTACAGAGCCTTTATCGTCCCTATTCTTTACGGCTGTGAATCATAGCATCTCACCAAGAGCCAATGCAGCCACATAATTAAATAAGAGATTCGGGAGCAGATGCCTGCGTAGAATACCGGGGGTGCGTTGGTTTGACTCTGTGAGAAACGACGTGGTGAGAAACAGAGAGAAGACACGGCAGCCTCTCTTATCTGATCTAATACAATCGGTTAAAAGGTAGACATGGCCGAGACATATACTAAAGATGCTGCGGGAGAGCATAAGCTATAGCTGCCTTATCTTCAAGCTGGGCTCGCGCCGTCCTGGAAGGCCGTCGGGAACTATACATATAATGTACTCAGCGGAGCCGCAGGATGAGGCAAAGAGCTTTGTGAATGCAATATGCTCCAGTAAAGGGAGCGGACATGGTATGATGATGATATGGATGGAGTTGACATTGTGATAAGTACACACCTGTCGGCTGCCTAGTTTGTCTTCCTTAGTTTCCTGGATGACCAGCTGATCAGGGCCGTCTTTCCACTCCACCAGTTTGGCGTGCGTGGGTTCCTTAGTGGCGCAATTCTTGCCCCCGCGGCCGCGGCGCCTGCGCGCGCGCTGCGCCTTGGGGCCCGCCTGCTTCTTGCCCAGGCCCTGCCCCGGCCCTGCACCCTTCTTGCCGCGGCGCCCCTTGCCCTCGCCCTTGGGGCGCCTACGCGGCCCTGGGCGCACGGCCGAGCGCTTGTAGATCACGTGAGGGTGTTCAGCCCCCTCAGCAAGCGGCGTGTTAAGCAATGAAGGCTCCACCCAGTATTCGCCGTGCTCGGTGCGCAAAAGACCAGCCTGAAAATAAAGAAAATATTTGTAATCATTTGATAAGGCTGCACCTAAACAACTAAAATCTATAACATGCAAGTAGGAGTTAAAAATATTGAGCGAGGTATTTTTAGTAATTGACTTTATTTGCTATTTACATATATCAATACATATAAAAAAAAATGAGTATCTGTATGTGTGTGTGTCTTTTGTACATTCCTACACCGTTCATCCGATCGAAAATAAACTTTCAGGAAATATTGCTTTTAGGACTGTGAAGAGAATAGAGTACAATCGAAATTTATTTTTGTAATATATTTATATTATTAGATTTACAAAATTTCGAAGTTAAGTAAGAAAAACATAACCTAAGCATATCGCTTCTGATTGGCTCCGGCTTTGCCTAAATCTGACTTATCCAATCAATAGGCGAGAGGCTCTCGACGAGGCGCTTCCGTAAATTCGCGGTTTCTTTTTTTGAGTGGCATTGCAACGCATGCCGGGTACACGCTAATTGTCTATATAAATAAATATGAATGCATGTATATACGTTTGTATATATGTATATATAAATTACTTATGAATGCCTTTACTGCGTATCCTGTCTCGATGAAATTTTATCTATCTAACCCTATTTTAAGACGAAAAAAAAAAAACTCCGAAGCAACACCGGGTACAACCTGCAAGTATAAAATATGTATTTATTTGTTGAAGCACGTGTTTGAAAATAGATTTCGTTAATTATTTTGTAAGAGTATACATATATAATTTGTTTTTGAATACTGAGAACACGAATATAGATAATATTGCTTATTTTGAATTTTTATTATCAATTAGTCAATTCTTCGAATAATGTCATATAATTAGCGATGAAACAAGAAACGAATCGAACAAATGCTATCACATTTACACCTATCATAAGACACATTAAGTAACTAGTCATTTTTGGTGGAATATATTCAGGAGAAGAATGACAAAACTATAAAAAATGTTTGATACACAAATCTTATAAAACACGTATTTGTGTCAACGCTGAAATCGAACGACAATCTTAAAATGTTCATATGGACGTGTTTTGGGTTGGACGCGCACTCGCGTCAGCGCCGAAATTGGAAAAAAAATTGTTAGACGCATATTCGTGTCGCCTCCGGAGAAATGGTTAACCATACTACAAGTGTCTTTATTATTAATAAAAATTAAAGAGTGAAAAACCTTAACATTGATCAAGGGAGTTAACTTATTGTACAATTAAATAAATGTGTAGCTACAAGCAAATCTAAACTTATTCTTATGCCACATTATCTCCCAAATAGTAATAAAATTCCAATACAATACTGTCACTAGACCTCTGCTAGCAGCCATATTCATAGTGTCATCCGAATTTATTTCTACATAGTAATATTTCACTGAATACATTCTTCTTCTTCTTCGTGTCAGCGACGTCAAATTATTTTTTCCTAATATCTGGCAACATCGATAGCTCGTGTGTTGCCCAGCATTAGGTCCTGAGATGTGCAACTTGTTGGGCACATGGTGCAGCATCGTAGGTGTGAGGCGGTCTGCAGGTCTCCACAGTCGCACAATATTGTCTCTCCCTGCCGGAGCATTCCCCACCGCTCGAGGTTGTCCTTTGTTCTACAAACTCTGGTTCTTGATCTGTTTAGGAATTTCCAGGTCGGCCAGTCAAGGCTCTTGCCAGTTGGGAGGCCTTCCTTTTGGGAGCATGAAAAGAACCTCCACGCGGTGCCCCCTGGAAACGGAATTTCGGACTTTCTCTTACGGCCAATCTTTTCAACCCAGCGACAACAAAAACTGAATACATTATGACGTTGACAGTCTTCCCCAATTGTTACTTGCTTGAAGAAAAAGCATCAAAATCCAGAAAACATGAGTAAAATACGCCAATTTTATCGTTATGCAGCTATGTAGGGATACAATCAGTTTTTTGAAATTGATACATTTTGATTTGTTTAAAATCAAAGATATTTTTCCATTATCACTTGATAGATATGTTCTAATATATCAAAAACAAATGCTTCATAAGGCGGCAAACCAGCTGCTGGTTCCATGTGCAAGTCTCATATTTCATTCTATTTGTACAATTTTTCAAACAGCACGTACATTCAAAATACACGTAGTTCCTGCTGCTTGACAAGTGGTCCACGTTATGATATCTGATGGCAGATTTACTTGGCTATCGTGAGATGTACGAGTACTTACGTAACAGCCCATTAGACATCTAATTATAATTCTCAGTGGGCTCCATATTATTGTTTGTTAAGTGGCGGAAACACAAGCTGCTGATGGAGTTAGTGCAGCAACCCGACTTTACAACACTCGCATGTTTCTGTTTTCTATAACTGCGAAATAAATAATTGCAGATTTTGCTTTCAGTCTTCTTCGTAGTATCAATCCGGTGAATTGGTTAGCAGCAACAAAATCTTGCGATCTCCACTCCTCTCGATCCTCAGCAGTCCTCTTCAGCTTAGCATAAGAGCTACAAATTATGTCCTCGAAACTTGCTGCAAATACTCCCGTCTAGGGCGCCCTCAACAGTTTTTACCCTCAACTATCCCTTCCACTATGTCGTAAGGAAGACCATCGTGTCGCATGATGTGACCGATCCATCGGGCTCGCCTCTCTGAGATGGTTCTTAATAGGTGCCTATCTTCATTGATAGGCTCCAAGGAAGATAGGCTTTCAGTGCAATATGCAAATATGTGTAATATTTTTTTATACGTAATTTCAGATTTATCTGCTCTTTAGGACTCTTTAGTTAAAGCGTTTGCTTTGCAAAACAAAGGTCGTGGGTTCAATTCCCGACGTAGATTAAAAAAAAATAAGGATTTTTGATCGATTTCTAAGCTCTAAAATACCCCCCCCCCGTTGGTGTGAATTTGATCCCTCACCTGTAAAATGCCAGTCATAGCCATTAATCAAAATTGGTGGTAGATAAAAGTCGTCCCGTGAAGAGCACCCATTCGTAGTAAATTCCTGTAATAATTAAGGATGATGCGTGAATCTCGGGCTGTAGTCTATTTCATTGGCGGATAAACAATACACATGCAGCGCTTAGCCATGTGCACCGTGGTAAGCGTCATAGAATTTCACAGATGAGACGTCAGCATCACTATCACCATCTATCGGTATTCTCCTGTATGTGTTTACGTAAAAAAAACTTCAAGGCTAGGTAGAATCGAAATAATCATGTGACCTCCCTAAGAAACTCAATTAACAAATCACCTAAATCAATGCTTCAGATAATAAAATTACCGTATTTTCAAATTCTTCTGCCTTAAAGGTTGTTGAGAACCATACATGTTCCTAGTTGAACCTTCAGGTGCAAAGATGTTTTTTCGGGCCGAACCATGGACAGTGAAAACTGACAGAATTGAGTGGCGGCATTTTGTGGTGAACATATGATTGAGACATGGAATGGATATGCAGGAAAAATAAGATTTTTTATAAGACTTCACAATAAAAAAAAATTACATTATTTGATTGAATTTTTAGTTATTTAGCTTTTCGATAATGTCGATTAAGACGTAATAAAAATCACTTCTAGAACTTACTTATAAAAATAATCTCCCGTCATCAATTCAACTCAAATCTAATGTAGTATTCTGTTAACCTTTCAACCTTCAAAACTATTTAAATATTAAGCTGACTTACTTGCTGAAATTAAATTCCCTGTGAAATTATTCTGTGTTCTTATTTCTTTTATTGATGTTCGTAATGTGAATTAACAGATCACAACACTTCCACTGCACTTAAAACAATTCCGACAAATACATCTCAAAGTGAACACTCAAAATATGAATAACATGACACGTTTAGTTAAGTATAATCTGACTCAATCATATACTGGTCAACCTCAGCAGTGCCGGCTTTAGGGGTTGGCGAAGTGGGTCGGTGACCCAGGGCGTTGAATAAGCTAAGGGCGCCGAGGGCAACCAATCTTTCTTGGATTTAAAAAAAAATATTAACAATGTTCAAATATCAAAAATATAAATCCAGTGGATTGGTTTGCAGCAACAAAATCTTGCATCTCGATCTCCAATCTTCTCGATTCTCTACAACACTCTTTAGCTCTGCATAAGAACTACAACTCATGTCCTCGAACACTTGCTGCAAATACTCCCGTCTAGGGCGCCCTCTCGAGTATCTATCCCCAACCATCCCTTCCACAATGTCGTGAAGAAGTCCATCGTGACGCATGATGTGACCGATCCATCGGGCTTGCTTCTCTGAGATGTTTCTTATTAGGTGCCTATTTTCCTTGATTATCCTGAGGACCTTATTGTTCGTGATGTGGTCTCTCCAGGAAATTCCGAGAATTCTTCTGTACGACCACATCTCAAAGGCCTCTAGTCTTTTTTTATCACTTTCAGATAAGCACAATGTCTCACAGCCGTACATCAAGATGCTCCAAGCAAATGTTTTGGCAAGTTGCTTGCGGAGCCTTAAATTAATATTCTTTGACTCTAGAATTTTTGCTTTTTTATAATAAGCTAGCCTTGCTTAATGTATGCGTCTGTTGACTTCTCTTTTTGTTCTGCCATCCCAGGTGATCGGTGATAAACCGACACGAAATTACAATATTTTTCAATGTTTTTAATTAAAATAATTTTGCTAGTAAAATTTGCGGCAGTAAATGCTGTAAGCATGCATTAAATAAATCATTTATTAGGTTAATTGTTATCTACTATACTCGTATATGTCGTCTTATGTTTGGAATTAGATGCTGATTGATTTTTGGTCGAGATTCACTAGGAAGTTTATGGACGGAGTGAAGTCATCGCAACCTTGGGATTCACAGGAACTGCGTGTTCGGAACGTGCCTATATAATAAAACAAGAACATTAAGCTGCCTGCACACGAGATGTGCATTCCTTGATAGTTATACATATTTGTGTTTTTAAGAGCTTTAGAACTTGAATATTGCTGATTTTATTATTATTATCATCTGGGAGATAATTTTATGGCATTTATTTTTATAAATATTATATCCGGCATATGTCCGCCGCGGCTTCAAGTTACATAATCCATTCGATTTGTCCAATTTTCATTACTTTTTCCAATAAATTTGGCCGTATAGCGTCAATGGAGGCTTGAATATTGGCATCCAATGTTTCAAGAGTTGCTGGTTTGTCGGCCATAAGCCAATGACTTAATATAGACCCCTATAGTCCCATATATAAATATATAATACATTTTTATTCGGCTATGTTATGGACATACCTTCCTTTAATGTCACTAGAAAGCTTTATATGACCCTCCTTTCCGGCATGTTTTCCTTCTTGCATACAATTTTAATTTTTATAAGAAGAATCTATAACTATTTTACCACAAAAAATAAATATTTATATGTCACATATACGCATCGAGTTTAGGCATAAAGCTACCAAAATAAGCATGGTTTCATACCCGAAAAATTCGCGAAATACATCTTCCTATAACTGGAACATATAATTATCACAAATTGCCGCCACTCAGTTCTGTCAGCTGTCACTGTACATGATTCGTCCCAAGACATCTCTGCATTCGAAGGTCCACCTGGGAATATACTCGTATATGATCCCGATGAACTTCGAGACGGAAGACCAATAACTTGCAAACTTGGTTGCTGTGTTATCCGAAGCATATTTTTTGGTAATTTGATTAGGAAGGTCAGATAATTAGCCAGACCCTCCACCATATACATATTGCTTGCATCAAAGTAATTGAACTTTGAAATGAAAAGAGTAAAATTGATTGTAAAATTTATATACGAGTATGTATTCGTATTTTGCCATTGTTACGACCGAATTTGAACGGTTCCGTCGTATTTCGTTCCCAGACAATTCGTTTAAGTTATTTCGTTAACGAGACCTATGGATCTCTGGACAAATACTTAGGTTAGGGTAGGTTAGGTTAGATTAACGAGACAGCCAGTGCACCAGTTGTCCCGTGCGCCAAATGTTCCGTCCACCAGACATCCAGTGTGCCCCACGTCATTACCGATGAGTCGTTAAACGAATTCTCTGGGAACGATAGGTCGTGACACGAAATTTGAACTGTATAAAATAATTAAAAAAAACCACTTAAACTACGACAGAGGAAATAATAAACAAAATAATTAAATATATGATTTTATAATTTACGCTGTGTAGAGCCAGCTTTAATTAAATTGGCTCTATGGTACTACTCGTCATACTAGTCATAGAAAATGTGATCAGATTGTTTATTCCCACTAATAAGGTTTCCCACACTTCCTAAAGCATGTATCTTAATAAATAACTAAATATAACTATAATAAGAAAACACTAGTAGATTAAGTATGGTGTGGTCGAGTCAAATTTATGTATGACAAAATTATTTCATTGTTGTTCGTTGAAAATTCAATAGTATCGAATAATTCTTATTTAAAATATTGATTCATCGATAGATATAGATCAGGTTTAATTTTTGTACATATTTCCAGTAAGAAATCATCATCAAGTATTATCTACATATTTTTGATATTACCGAATGCCAATGTAGAAAATATTCTACTACTGAATTGTCTTTTCTGCTCTAGCATCATCATTAGTTAAGCCACAACATGTATAAGCCAACAGATTTTTTTTTAATAAAACAGTTTTGGATGTATCGATCAACGAAAAAGTTGTCGAGGAGAAACTATTTTCTTATTCCATATTTAGGGAGACGGAAGTGAAAATGTTTAGATACACTGTACTACATGATCGAACAAAGCTTTAAATGATTTCCGTGCTTTTATTAAAGAGATACATACTTGAAAATGCTTAGGTTAATTACTTTTTGTTAACTTGGAAAAATACGTTGAGCAACTTCTGAGAAAGACTTTCTTGTTCTTCCCGGACATCAAGCTTAGATTCTAACTCATGATTGGGTATTTTTATTGAAATGACAGATTGAACATATTAAATTTAATTTCACACCCTAGCTATCTTTGCAGCTTCCCTTTCCAAACCTCTTATCATCATTCTTAGAGTAATTTGACGAAAGAACATCGATCTTATCATACATAGATCGTGTGTACTCGTACAAGTTAGAGTTTCAGCACATAAAACAGTGTTCATATTTTCAGTTAATATACCCAGCGGCAATGGCACATCGTTAGCGTGGTTCTAGTTAGATCACCGAAGTTAAGCAACGTTGGACACGAACCGCAACTTGGATGGGTCATCGCCTGTTGCTAATCGTGTATCGCTGGTCGGTTTGAGGCACACCTTAGGACCAAACGGTCTAGGCCTCGAGAGCGTCGGGATAACCATCCGACCTTCTTATGAAATAGATTAACAAATCAACAAAAATATGCCTCAGATACTTCAGTGCCATCCCTTCAAATATTTCAGCTTTTACTTTGGAGGTCGTCGGGAACCGTGTATGGGGCATTAACAGTGAAAGCTGACTCAACTGAGTGGCGGCAATTTGAGATGACCTTACTCGTATGTTCCAGATATGGAACGGATGTATCGTTCGCAGGTTTTTGCTTAGCACTAATGTAGTAACCACTCGTTCAGAAAGGACGCCCGTCGGAGCTTACTGTCAAATGTATACAATATATGACTAAATAACTTCTTAGGTTTTCACGGCCAGATTTGATATTGTGGCTTTTGGGTTTATCCATTGCAGGGGTCTTCTTCAGGGTTGATAACTTAGCGAGTCTAGTAATAATGATAATATAACTAAGTCATCAACTCTGAAGAAGACCCCTGCAATGGCGGTCAAAATATTGGAAAGGAGTAATTCGCCACACACGGCCAAGCCCACAAGCCACAATATCAATATATGAGTACACGTTAAATAATAATCATAACGAGAGAATTGTCAAAAAGGCTGTATAGTCCTCCCTTGTGTGAGACGGGCCATTTTTGGCTGACTGACAGCAGATGCGATGAGCATTTTATACTCCAAACAATTATGTAGGTTTATCAGTAACACAGGTAAATGACTGGTTGTAATAACCGCTTAGGACTTACAAGAAGTTGTTTCTCATCTATTTAGTCTATAGTTCGGTTCGGGATCCGAGTGGTACTTACTTAAATAAATAGACTGTTGGTAACTAATAATATTAAAAAGCTTGTGAATGTTATATGACGATGTTGACTGATTGAATAATATAAAAAAAATATACATACTCTGAATATATAATTTAGAGACATCTATCGTTAAGCGATGGTAACAATGGTATAAATAAATCAACTTTCGCGTATCTACTCTGGACTGCGCGGTGTAAAGAATAGAGCAAAGGTTGCAAGGTTCGTGATTCGAATCCCGCGTCTGCCGATATTTTTTCTGAATGAATATATGCGTATTAAATTTGATGTATAATTGTATGTGTGTATTTAATTACTAAGTATGTAGTCGTTCGTATTCGTGCAAGTAACGAGAGCGGTTGGTGGTAAATGAACCTTATGAATGGCTTAGCGGCCGCAGGCAGTGAGGGCGCCAGGCTGGCTGCTCGTGCACTTGCATTAAATGTATTACACCAAATACTACACATACAGGTACACATACTCGTAATGCAAGTATGCACAATTACCCAATTACGACAGATTATCATTCAAATAAAAAATTGACGTACACAAAATGGTAATTTGACTGATACTTTTTAGTACTGAAACTAAAATCTATTGATTTATTAATTATTTACGAGGGTGATCTGTAAAATAAGTTTCCCATGGCGCTACAGTCCTGAAAAGCGCTGTTATGGTGGATCCCGTGATTCTGATCTCGTGACGGGTACCTTGATTCCCCCATTCCAAATCCCTTCCCTAGCGAGCTGCCTGCGGAGCTCAGTCTTGGCTAGTACAAGATTGTCAATGTATAATCTAAAAATATGTATTTGTAAGTTTTAATATAAAACACGAATCGTACTGTATTGTTTCATTTTGTGGTTAGAACGAGTATAGTCAACTCTCCTTTAGTTTCTATAAGATTGAATGATAAGCCCGATGCTCCCAATCCTGGACCATTCTAAGGGGCAGTTCAACCTCAAAATAGCACAGAAGGGATCGTCATGTCAAAAATCACGCGCTAAAGGAGGGTTGACTGTATGTGCATCGATTTTTGAAGACTATATGCTTATAAATTAGTGTGGATTTACTATATTTTACATTTACCACTGCGTAGTATTAGAAAGAATTCTGGTAAGCATACTTGAGGATTTTTCAGACTTCTATTTTAGGTGACTATTTGATGTAATTATTAAGCAGTTGTAAAATATCACGCACATTATACTTTAGTATTTTATATTGTCTAATCGTAATAAACGAAAGTTAAAGCTGATAATTTTGGTTTATTCACGTTTAACTACTTTTATTATTATGGGTAACCAAGTAAGCAAATTTAAACATTATAATTATCGCATTTCAAATTATTCATTAATTACTAATTTACCCAAATTCCAAGTATGTATTAACATCCTCTCAAAAAGGTTGTTTCTCCGTCGCGTGATGGCAGGATTAGGAGCAGTTTAAAAACAAACAGACTTTTTCAGAAGCACATATATTTACGATAAACTTTACAACCTTGTAGCCCGACCCAGTCACAGCATTCGGCCGAGCCACAATACAATATGCTCTCGCCGAAGGGCGGGACACGACTGATGCGCCCTTGATGGGCTCTCGGACAGCGCCTCAAGCGGCGGTCTATATAACTATGACCGGACTTGTCCGAAATGCCAATATGGCGGACACATTCATGTCTGACAAGCCAACAGAAATAAGAGACGAAAGATTGTATATCGGAGTTTTCGGTACCAGTCAGCAAGGGCTATATCATGCTGATGTCAGCATTCTATTTAGAAACAAACCACTTTGACTCAAACAGCTGTAATACATACGGTTAAGATTCTAGACTTGTCTAGTACTGAAGTAACAGTATTAAATATATTACAATATTTATTCACTGAGCGAAATTTGCTCGAGTTCAACGACCTCCGCCGGCCAGACTTGTCGAGACGAATGTTTAGGTTTGCAGATCACATCGCTGTTATCGGATGAAGTGATGGGAGATCGAGATTGTCCGCAGACTTGTTGAGTGACATATCGTCTCATCATAAATGGCAGAATCGGGCGAAGACAGGGTCCCCAAATTAAAATATATACATAGAAAACTGTATTATTAATTGATGCTAGTTAATAAAACTTATTGCAGATTGTATTTGAAAGAACTTGGATATACTTAATAAATCTTGTAACCAAACACAGGTCTAAAACGTGAACAAGGTTTTTAAGGTGAAATGTGTGATGGTAGTATGCTCCATAGTGAGAGTTTTCTTCCTATATCCGCTCCATGTCTGGAAAATATGAATACCACAAATTGTCACTACTTAGTTCTATCAGTTTTCATTGTTCATGCCTCTTCCCCATGCATATTTGAACCTGACAGCTTACTTGGGATAATACACTACCCCCACAGCAGAATACCCGGGGAAAGACAGCAGATGTAGTATCGGAAGCTTATTTTTAAATGATTGGTCAATCGGATCACTTGGTTCCAAGGAGCGTCTAAACCCGATCAGCAACATGCGGTTAGCAAAAGAAAGCCATTCGGATAATATTTTTGGATGAATTGTTATTTATATATTGTATATTTAAAGTAGGTCATATAATTAGATGATAACATTGACGCTCCCAAGGCCTGGTCCATCGAGCCCTACGGAATGGATGAACCCAACAACCAAAACGTTCTAAGCAACAGGCAATACACATACAAGATTTAGTCTGTGACCAATGTAGCTTAACTTCGGTGATCTAAGAATGACCGCAGTTAAATTATGTTAAATATATAAATGAAGCGAGAATTATATCATTTTAGTTTAAGCTTGCCCTTGATGCATGGTATCGAACGTAGGGTTCATGGAAACATCACCACCGCAGCAGCATTATCATTCACCAGCAACTTTACATCGTGATTTTTAGATCGTGATCACTATAAAGGTTTCTCAGCATTTTTGATCACATGGTCAATGATAAATCCATCCCTGCTTTCTTTCATCAAGGCGTGCAGATACTAGTATCAACTTGACAGCGGGGCACATAGTACACAAGTCCAACAGCTGGTAATCACATCCAAGCGCGAACCCCCGAGGTCAGCCGCCGTACCTTCGTGTTTGCTCAGTCAACAAAAAAAACTATCGACTGATGATCAAGAGGAGTGATTGAAATTTAATAACATCGCCAAACTCGTTTCTCGTGTACCTGTAAACACGCTCAGGAGAATGCCGGAAGAGGGAGTGGCGAATCTCTTGGGCGGGTTTTTATGGCGCGAGACAGGAAAGGTCGCTTGATTTTGATACCCATTTATTACAATAATTCACTATTAATGGATGGTTTTCATGGAATGAATTTTTGCCTGCCGCCAAGTTTAATTGGTAAGGTAGGCGTTTTACGGGTGAGGGATCAAATTCACACCAACTGGGTATATTTATAGAGCTTAGAAATTGATTGAAAAACTTTTTTTAAGCCTCCGTCTGGAATCGAACAGATTCGGTTTGGTGAGCAAATGCCTTGCTACTTAGCCATACCCTCCGAAAAATTGATGATAGGAAGAGATTAACAATTATTATTATTATATTAGTATTTGTATAGCGCTCTTTTATGACCGAATGATCATTCCAAAAGCGCTTCTTTGCCTCTCTGAGTAAAAAGGTGGGTCTTGAGTCTGCTTCTGAAGGATGCCTCCGCTCCGTACAACAAGTTGTACTTTTGACAACAGCGGACAATAAAGAATTTTTAAAGCTTTAATGAATTGACAATGAGGTCGTTTAAAATGAATTGACAATGACTGACGATGCTTTTAATTCAATACGTAATATATGGGACCCATAGCTTTGCAAATAAAAAAAATGCCGTCAAAATAGCGCTTGTATCGTCCCAATTCCTCAGTACGGATGCGAGTTTTGCCCTCCCACCACAAGACAATACAGCCGAACAATGGTTTTCGAAAACATATGTCTGATTTGAATGTTGGAGTTACGGTGGCTTGATTTTGTGAGGAATGACGAGGTGAGAGAGCAGACATGGAAGTCTTTCATACTACAGTAGACTGCAAGTAATAATTTTATTTAAGGCGATGTATATTATATAAATATATACCTTTTACAGGTAACGCAAATCTACAATAGAAAAAGTTTTTCTCGTACATCGTGAGCAGATTTATGAATACCTGTCAAATTAAAATATATATACAGTAACATCCTCCTCTCTTTCTAAAGCTGTTACTCCGTCGCGTGATGGCAAGATTAGGAGCAGATTAATAACACAGACTTTTTCGGAACACATTGAAATATATTTACGATAAACTTTACAAACCTATGGCCCGACCTAGTCACTGCATAAGGCCGAGCCACAATACAATATGCTCTCGCCGACGGGCGGCACACGACTGGTGCGCCCGTGATCTATATAACTCGTCAAAAAATGCCAACATGGCGGACACATTCATGTCTGACAAGCGAACGGAAATAAAAAGCGAAAGATTGTACATCGAGGTTTTCGGTACCAGTCAGCAAGGGCTATATCATGCTGATGTCAACAGGATTAGGTTACGTGTTTCGTCTACTAAATAACTTGATTTACGAATGACACAAGCAAACTTCATAATTTTAAGATCATGGAAGATAGGTTGTGGCAATTAAATAAGATTTATTACGGCATTAAAAAAGGAACTCAAATAAATAAGAGCGGTATGTACATTTCTTTATAATTGTTGTTACTGAGACTTGTCGGCTTGTGTGGGATGCTGAAAATGGCGAGGATAGATGCTTCTAAGAGTTCCCTGGACCAGTTTTGAGATGGCTAGAGAGATATGCTCTGGGATTTCTAGAGTCGAAGACCTTGAAGGCTGTGGAACATTGCCGTGGTTTAACTGCAAGTATTCCTGAAAATATCTCAACAATGTTGTATATGTTAAGATCAGAGTGTTCATAAACGTAAATTCGTACATTTTATAGTTGGGAGACGTCTTTAAAAAGCGTCAACAAACGTGAAATTATGAATTTCATGTACCCTCTTACTATTAAGTATGCATCTTCTAGCATCTTCGTGGACCAACGAACATGGGCCAGACAATTTTTCAGGAGAATTGGGTCTGAATAAAATAATGCGATGGCTAGTAATAGAAATAATTATATTGTTTTACCTGATTCATCTAAAAATATTGCATTTGGGTTAGTTTTATCTTAGAAAGAGATTAAGTAACTTATTCTAACCTAACCTAACATAACAGTATAAAGCAAGTGAAGAAAACATACCATTTTTAACCGTGAAAAACGTTCTGGGTTATTAAAAACAACACGTTTATGTTAAAAATCGAAGATGGATGTTTCGTCTATTTCATGACAACCATATGCTCCAATTAAGGGAGTGGACATGGTGATTATTATGATAGTGGATCGTATACTCAATACGAGAGACGGTGCACCTGTGTGATGTTTGAATCATTTTGCTTAAAAAAAATGTTTCTTCTGTTAGGGTTTCTTTTACGAGTATACTATTTTTTAACTGATCTTAAAATGAAAAATGTCAAGTAAAAAGGAATACACGTCAGAAAATTGACTCATGAAATTCATCAGAAATTTGTAATGTAGATGATAATTAAACCAATCATATCCATTAAGAATTGTTCTTTCATCCATGTTTAATAAGCATAATTGAGAATCCATAGTACTCTAGTAATATATATATATATATAGATCTAGTAAGATAAGCACCACGATGGTCTTCTTCACGACATTGTGAGAGTGATGGTTGAGGAAATAAACTACAGAGGGTGCCCTAGACGGGAGTATTTGCAGCAAGTGTTCGAGGACATGAGTTGTGGCTCTTTATGCTGAGCTAGAGAGGGTTGAGAGGAGTGGAGATAGAGAAGCAAGATTTTGTTGCTGCAAACCAATCCACCGGATTGATACTACGAAGAATAAATACTCTATCTAGTAATACTGCATACATGTATAATGCATATCCAGAATGAATTATAAATTATCGATATTTATGCCGAATGAGAATTTATATGTATTTTAAAATAAATTAAAAATTATATAAAACAAGTCAAACCAATAAAATGTCCATACATTTATTGATGTTATGTTTATTTTTTATTGTGGGTGCGGGTTTCATAGTTATGGATAAGAAACTTGATATTTAAAAAAATTATAATTGCGAAAATTTAAAAACATATAAAGCGTGGGCATGACCAAAAGAATCGTTTATATAACAAATCCAGGTTTAGGTGTGACGAATCAGAAAAATAACATTTTGCATACAAAATATTATGTCATACAAGGTTTTGAATAACCTTATATATATTATACATTAAAGTGTTCCATAAAAAAATAATCGGTTATCTGTATTCCTCAAAACCGATAGCAATTTAATATATTTGCCTATAATCTTCATGTCGAATGCGAGGCTTTCCTCGAATTAATTGTGTATAATTGAGTGCCAGGTGAGAGTTGTGTCACAATGAAAAATCTCGAGTATTGAAGCTCGATGGGGCCATTGATATTAAATTATTCCACAATGTAGTCTTCAAGTGTATTCATGAATGAAATAATCTTTAATAGTATCTGGCGACCTTTAACATGATTAATGCGAAACAGTTTTTTTCTGTTAAAAACTTGTCACCGTTTTGTAAAATTTTAACAGTATCGGTCTTCGAACAAACCACAGTAGAATAAATTTGCTTAGAAAATGAACTTTAAAAACTGAAAGTTCTGGAATTGCAAAGAGGTTTGGACACAGACATTTAGAAAGTGTCATAAAAAAGTTTGGTCTTTCTTCTTGCGACACTTGTCCATATTATCCTAGCTGTAAAATATTATACGATAGAGCCATCATCCATGAGAATAGGCTATGTGTTCTATGTGGTCGCCTGTCATTTTTGGTATTTCTTGGGGAGACCATCCTTAGCTGCCGCTTGGTTGTGAGGGTTCCTAGCTATGAAACGACATTAAGGCGATCGTAGGAATAACGCATGCGGTTAGCGAGGCTGAAATGGAATAGACTATATATTTTTTTAGTTTTTAGTCACATTGCTTGGTCTTGTCTTGTATGCTTTTGCATGGTGCCGCAAGAAATCATTGTTTTTAATAATAAAAAATAAATGAAAAAGTGTTGCTAATGTTCCTAGTGTTGTTAGTGTGTCTGTTGTTGCTAGTGTTGTTAGTGTGTCTGGTGTTGCTGATGTTGCTAGTGTTGATAAAGTGTCTGGTGTTGCTGATGTTACTAGTGTTGTTAGTGTGTCTGGTGTTGCTAGTGTTTCAATTTTCAATTTTATTTATTTTTTTCCTTGCAGAAACATTACAAATTTTATCAATTCAATGCATTTCTGAAGTACAATTATATAAATACAATTATAAAATATAAAATATAAATACAATAGGTAACATAAATGTTGTGATGTAAATTTATTGACACATTTAGTATCACTGACCTCACACTCAGAACTAGCGTCAGGAGACTCAAGATAAACAGTTTGACTTGTAAAAACAAAAACCCTGTCATAAGTATATCATGATTGACTCACAAATAACAAGGCATTATTGTCACAAAATAAAACGTGTAACATTTCGCCTCCATAAACACCAGTACTGAATTTAAAGCAATATAACACTAAATATGTCAATATCTTCACTCAAGTTGGTTTCAACCACTGTTCACTGCGATTCTTTCGTCTTATGCGTATCCAGGGTTGAACGATGGTCCTTTCAGGCCACACTTGAGGCTCCATGAGAGACTCCAGCGAAATCGCGATGACCCCGACTTTGAAAGAAGTTGACAGCGTCCGCCTGCTGACAATCCTCCTGATGTTCATCCAAGAAGGATTGAATGCAGCGGTCGCTGCCTAGAAGCTCTGCAAGTCCTCAGCCGATGTATCTGGGTGAAGGCCCTTGGCGTGAAGATACGCCATCTTCACTCCAGTAACGTTTTTTGAAGGAGCTGCAGAACCACGGATCATCAGACGTGCTGAATGTTGTTGCCTTTCCCCATGCGGAGAGGCGCGACTCAACTAAGAACGTTGAACTTCTCCGGAAAGATTGCTCGGGGGAGGGAGAGGACATCCACGGAGAAAGCACTCAGGTCCTCCAGTTCCTCGAACGATGATTCGTCCCGGCTGAGAACGGGAGTCCTTGGGAGCCTTGCTCGAAACAGCAGGGGCTCCTTCGATAGTATCTTCCGAGGAGTCCTCTTCGGTGGCCTTACTCGAAGCGGATTCTTTGACGGCAGGTTCGGAGTCTCTGCTGTCACAGTTAAGCGACATCGACACAGGTATGTTGACAGCTTCAGCGTAGGTAGCCGGAATTGATTTGCACGCTCGAGGTAAGCGCCTTCTGCGGGAAGTCGGCAGACTTGTCTGGTTGGGTGGAGGGTCCACACCAACGGATGTCAGAGCATCATCCATCCCGCATCCAACAGCCTTTAAGAGCCTCTCCAGCAGCAAACGGTGGTCGTCTAAGCGGATTTATTTGCGCGATATCACAATCGCAACAGTTCGCCATCCTGTAGGTAGGATGACTAGATACGTCCGCCCGGTTTGAGTGTCGAGCGACGAATGTTGTAAGTGTGTCTGGCGTTGCTGATGTTGCTGATGTTGCTGATGTTGCTAGTGTTGTTAGTGTGTCTGGTGTTGCTGATGTTGCTAGTGTTGATAAAGTGTCTGGTGTTGCTGATGTTACTAGTGTTGTTAGTGTCTGGTGTTGCTAGTGTTGTAAGTGTGTCTGGCGTTGCTGATGTTGCTGATGTTGCTGATGTTGCTAGTGTTGTTAGTGTGTCTGGTGTTGCTGATGTTGCTAGTGTTGTTAGTGTGTTTGGTGTTGCTGATGTTGCTAGTGTTGATAAAGTGTCTGGTGTTGCTGATGTTACTAGTGTTGTTAGTGTGTCTGGCGTTGCTGATGTTGCTGATGTTGCTGATGTTGCTGATGTTGCTAGTGTTGTTAGTGTGTCTGGTGTTGCTGATGTTGCTAGTGTTGTTAGTGTGTCTGGTGTTGCTGATGTTGCTAGTGTTGTTAGTGTGTCTGGTGTTGCTGATGTTGCTAGTGTTGTTAGTGTGTCTGGCGTTGCTGATGTTGCTAGTGTTGTTAGTGTGTCTGGCGTTGCTGATGTTGCTGATATTGCTAGTGTTGTTAGTGTGCCTGGTGTTGCTGATGTTGCTGGTGTTGGCACCGACTTTTAGAGGCTCTGGCTGGAGCGGTGGCCTTCTCAATGCCGCGGGATGACATCACGCGCGGCCAATTTACATAACATGTCGAAATGCATACTACAGCACAAGGCATGAGTAAATATGGTTATTGAAAAGGTAGGGCTATCACTTAACATTTCTAAATATACAATTTCAATTAAAATACCAATTAAACAAATAAGTATTTTTTATATTTGAATCTACAAAATCTACACGAATATCCAAATGAAGGAGGAATAATTTTAAAAATTGAATCAATGAATAAATATACAATTGTTATTTGGACGCTAATCTATATTATGTTTAGTACAAGATCGAAAACTTCTTTAAGTAAAGTATCTTTTTTTTGTATAGTGTATGTATGTATAAATTCATTACCTTTTATTCAAAACAGATATTGTTTTACATAACATTATGAAAACACTGTGACATAATAATTATTAATTAAAATTGTTTTTATTGAAAGACTGTAGGTAGAATATGTATATTGATATATTACAGTAAAACGTGTATAGTTTTTAAAGGGACTATAAATTCGGGAAAACAATAAATCAAAAAAATATATTATATGAAATTCAGAGTAGATTACGACAAATCCGGGATATCTATTCGAGAAACGATGGATAGACGTTTCACAAAATACTCATAATTTAATAAAAAAAAATCTTAATGTGATTATTGATCGCGTATTGATCTTCAAACAATCACTTACAACAATACAAACGAATTATAATATTTTTACGTCTCTTGCTTAAATAATCGAATGTTGTTGAAAAGTATGCCCAGGGTTGAAAATGGAATGGAAGAATTGGTCCGGCGGACCGCGCTGTGCACAGAAGGGAACTGAGTGCATAGTTCGTGATTCGAATCCCAGCGTCTGCCGATTCTTTTTCTCCACAAATTTATGCGAGAAATTCGATGTTGAATTGTATGTATGTATCAAATTATTAAATATCGGAAAATATCAATTATATATTGATATCAGCATCATATAGCCCTTTGCTGACTGGTACCGAAAACCTCGATATCCAATTTTTGTTTCTTATTGCTGTTCGCTTGTCGTACATGAATGTGTCCGCCACATTGGCATTTGGGACTAGTTATATAGACCGCCGCTTGTGGCACGTGGCGCTGGGCGAGAGCATATTGTATTGTGGCTCGGCCTGAATTTTGTGACAAGGTTGAGCCATAGGTTTGTAAAATGTGTAGTAAATATATGTCAATGGGCTTACGAAAAAGTCTGTGTTATTAATCTGCTCCTAATCCTGCCATCACGCGACGGAATAACACCTTTTTGAAAGAGAGGAGGATGTTACTACAAAAGATTCGAGTAAATATATTATAATAAAATTAAAAGAAAAGAAAAATATACGCTTATGTATTATAGGTTTTGGACTATTTTACATGTTCTTCGCGGTTAAACGTACTCTACGTGATTCATAATAAAACAAGGTAAAGTATATTTACATTGGAATATTATGTTGTTTTTTTTTGGTATGCAAAGGATACGTGTCGACACCGTGTGAGTGTTTTGGTGGCCCTGGTGTCGCTAGATCGGGGTTACCGACCACAGTGTTTGCTTTCCTACTCTTTACACTTGGTGTTATGGAAGGACCATTATATAATTGATTGGTCTGAATCCCATTCCGTCAATCACGGCAGGTGTGATATTTTATTATTACTCACACAGGAATTTGTCACATACTAGAATGTGTTTTCTGACCACCGTAACAAAAAAAAAACTGATCGAAAGTCTAGTCTGTTTTGTATTCAGTATTCAAGTCCCAGCATAAAGATTTCAGGTTATTTAATCGTTTTTAACGGTTTTTCTGCGGCATTTAAAAAGGAAAAGAAACGCTTAGCGATGGCTTCGAATCGATATAACAGATAATGAACAATCGATATGTACATACTAATTTCAGGAAACATTATCTTAGACTGTATGACAATCGGATTTTTCTCCGAATTATTGATGAGAAAAATGTCATATAAGATGATGTTTTTCTGTGATTTTGTATGTGAATATTAATTATCGAATATTCAATTTATTTCAACTTTTTGTTTTCAACATTACAAATAGAAAAAAATTCAAGTCTTTACTGTAGTAGTCGTACGATCAATATTAATGTACTTATATGGGTACTTATGATTAAGTACTAAGAACAAAGCAATAAAGACAAGCAACAGAAGGTCCCAATGCTCATCAAACAGACGACGCCAACAAATCATTCCTCTAAAGAAAATCGTGGTTCATGCTTGAATTGGGCCTCCTTTACTTAATATATAAACATCCGAGGCGATTTAGTTGTACATTCTGATCCTTCTACCAATAGGCATAGTCTCTGGCAGGTTAGTGTTACTCTGTTGGAGAGCGAACAATCTGAGCCTCCTTATTCTCAGATATTTATCGGGGACACACAGACCGATTTTCAACAAAATTTCAGGGTTCCCGAACACGCCACGCAACAGCCGGAAGAAATGCACACCTAACCACACATCCCTTCTTATCTTCAAGTCAATGTACCCCAACATATCCTGTATGAAGTTAGTTGGATAGCCACGGATAGTAGGGCCTCCCTTGTATGAAATATATCAGCATACATGCTCCAACAACCGATATTACTACAGTGATAACGAGAAGCTTTCATGGTTATTTTTCAACTATCGCGAAACAATTAATTCATTATTAAAGGTATTATACATATAATAACAAAAAAACTCGAATTCTTTCCGTGTGCAAATTACCCATATAAAATGTAATTTATTATAGGTAAGTACTGGGTACATTCAATTTATATTATTAATGACTATGAAATAACTTGTATTCATACATTAACATGGCAGCTATAAGTTTTAAGAGTTTTTTTTATTTAGTAATTGCCACCAGATTTGCTTGCAATTCCTATCACGACAATAATTTGATCAGAATAAATATGTTATACAACCACTTATATGAAACAAATGGAACAACTAGATCACTGGATGTCTCGCTAACATAACTTAACCTAAACTAAGTTATTTCGTTAACGAGACCTATGGACCTACTATATACTCTAAGATCACTGGACAAATTCTTAAGTTAGGTTTGCGAGACATACAGTGCACCAGACGTCCAGTACGCCCCACGTCGTTACCGATGAGTCGTCGAACGAATTGTCTGGGAACGATAAGAGCGCTGGAAGCCTCAGATTTATATGACTCCACCTGAACGTAACTTGAGAACAGAAAAGAATGCCTAACGAATCTAATAAATTATCGGTCAATAAAATGGTATCTTTCAGAAACATTCCAATAGCACCTTGAGTGAAATAGTGTTTTTTGCTCACTGCACCTTGACATTTCACAGGTAAATAGTGGTTGCACACACATCTGGTACGAGAGTGTGTACATAATAAGATTAGCTAGAATGTTCGCAAGAAAAAAAACGAATTGAATTTTTCATTGACCAAGAGAATTAGTAAAATACGTGATTACACTATGCCTAACATTAAAAAATGTTATTTACTGCTTACTGAAGCATAATAAACGTTTAAATTTCATTTTACACATTTATTTTTTTACAGTACAGTTTTATTAAAATATAAGATTATTTGTGTGTATATTATGGGTGTGCTTTATCTTCCATTGAACTCTTATAACTATAGCTGAAGCATATGTCGCCATAAAGTTACTCATACCTCATTCAACGTCATCTCTTCACGCTAAGGGCTCTTTTCCACGGACGTCCAGTTTTGCAGGATCACGTTTAGTAATATACGTGCTACTGTAGTAACATTCACATGAGCATCCGGCTTGCAGGATAACGCAAAAATTCGATCCGTTCGAAATGTGCTGTACGGTTTTGCCACTACAAACTGGAAGAATGTATGCAATAAAAAACGGTATATACTTTAGTTACGTATATAGTTTAATGGAAGTGTTCCCACTAGCATCCTGCATACGGTTTTTTTACTTTATTCTTGCTTCAAACATATTGCTAACTTTTCTTCAGGCATTATGCATTCTCTCATATTTGTATCATGTTTTTTAAGATAATTCTTCACTTTTTCTAAAAGCTTGTCAAACGTGACCACGGACATTCTCAAATAGTTAAAAAAAATGGATTCATCCTTTCTCAAATCACCCATGAGATTACGAAATGTGCCTAAACTCGATCGTAGTTTTAGAATCGGGTGAACCCAAAATCTTATTTTTTTGCCTTGCTTTCAGCGGCAAAAGTACCAGTATAATGTTTATATGAAGAGTATTCACGTCCATTGCGTCTGAATTTTCTTCTCCGACTGCCAATGCTATCCCGTAAAAACAGGATGCAAACTTCTGTGTGTGAACACAGGTATGATTTTTGCGGTATCCAATAAAAAACTCATCCTGCAAAACTGGACGTCCGTGGGAAAGGGCCCTAATATAAAATACTTTAATGAAGTGAACTTAATTTTGTTTTGTATGATTATAGTGTAAACATGGTGTATACTTTATATTACTTTTCTTGAATGATATATAGTAATTAAAAGTGTGGAAATATTATGATTTATATATATATATATATATATATATATATATATATATATATATATATATATATATATATATATATATATATATATATATATATATATGATAAGATGATTTGTCAAAAAAATGTATTTATTAAAAATATATGGAATTAAACATATGTTATAAAACGATAAAGTGCAATATTTTAATTGCAAACATGTGCAACAACACAACAAAAGAAGATAATAATTTTAATTGCCCCGTTTTTGTTGGTTTAATGCAAATGTCGCTCACCTTTTCGATCCTTTTTTCATTATCTTATCTATTTTATGGGTCATTCCAAATAATGTATTTGTACAAATGTTTGGCAAGTGATCCGACAATTATATCTTGCATTATTTTTTATAAATAAACATTAATATCAAACGATTTGTAATACAATACATGCATTTAAATTATATTTGAACTAATTATTTCATAATTTCGATTGAAAGGTAAACCTTAGTACTTTAATAATGATTGTAGTGTATTTCGGCATGATATTTATTTATTTTGATTTTTTTTTCCCTTACAGAAACATTACAAACTTGAACAACTCAATTCATTTCTGAAGTACAATAATAATTAATCCGAAAATAAAAAAATACACGATATACAAATATAGGTACTTATGATTAAGAACTAAGCACAAAGTAATAAAGACAAGCAACAGAAGGTTCCAATGCTCATCAAACAGACGACGCCAACAAATTTTTACTTCAAAGAAACTCGTGGAGTTCATGCCTGAATTGGGCCTCCCTTACGTGAAATATATCAATATCCGAGGCGATTTGGTTAAGCAGTCTGATCCCTCTCCCAAGAAGCATAGTTTCTGGCAGGTTAGTGTTACTCTGTGACACACTAATCGATCTTCAACAAAATTTCAGGATTCCCGAGCACGCCATGCAACAGCCGGAAGAAATGCATACCTAAGCACACATCCCTTCTTGTCTTTAACTCAATGTACCCCAACATACCCTGTATGAAGTTAGTTGGATAGTATGTGTGCTATCACTCACTTGCTATATCAGCTGATAATCATATATAGGAGGCTATAAATTATGATAAATAGTCATATTTCCCAGACTTTTGACCCGATTTTCATTGGAGAAAAACAAATAGAGGTTGTAAATTAATATAAATATCTGGGACAAGTGATACAACTAAGACGAGATCAGGCATATACAACTGATGTGGGCAGCATTTGGACAACTTAAATACATTTTTAAAGCGAAAATTCCGCAAAAAGATGTCGAATCTAGCAAGGAATTTTGAACGGATTTGGAAAATCTACTTTTTCGCACACTTTGTGTGTCACGAGGTCTTGTAAGAGTATGTACCTATTTTAAGGGTATATATA
The DNA here is from genome assembly GCA_022606575.1 of Glossosoma conforme. Lineage (NCBI taxonomy): Eukaryota > Metazoa > Arthropoda > Insecta > Trichoptera > Glossosomatidae > Glossosoma > Glossosoma conforme. Next base: position 88,742 of record JAGTXR010000356.1, on the reverse strand, counting down.
GCTTATCGTTGTTTTATAGCCGTAAGATTATTATTTATGAGGAACTAAGATATTAAAATAATGAAAAAGGACCCTCATCATTACTGGTTGGCTCGTGGGGTTGACATTGAACGTTTAACGGATTCGTTCCATATAAAATTGAAATAAATCCTTCGCGATATTTATGAGATATTATGTTTATGGGGCGCCCCCTGCAGTGAGGACGACACCGAGCCTGCAGCAGGGACTTTTTTAAATACCATAAAGAATTCGAATAGAAAATAATAACATTTTCAATGAAATATTGGACAACTGCATCTCATTGGCTTAGCCAATCTACATACTATGGTTATAATTTTAAATTAATTTTAATTAAAAATTAACAAATCAAAAATATTCAGTTTTGATTCACATTTATTTTAAGCGATTACATGTTTCGGCTTCCCTGGGACCATCTTTAATAATTGTCTTGTTAAACGTATTGTCAGTTGATAACCTAAATGTAATTGAAAATTAAATACTTTGACTTTATATAACCGGTATCGTTCCCATTCTTTTTTAAGGTTGTGAACCTTGGCATCTCATCAAAATCCAATGCAGCCAAATAATAGGTTTCGAAAGCAGTTGTTTGCGTAGAATACTGGGAGTGCGATGGCTTGACTTCGTGAGGAATGACGAGGTGAGAGAGCGGACGTGGCAGCCTTACATACTACAGTGTGTCATGAAACTAAGGTCGATCTGGTTGAGACATGTTTTGCAAATTCTGCAAGGAGAGTCTTAACTACAGTTGCCATTTATTCAAGCTCCCAGGATCTCAACGTCCTAGAAGGCCGTCGGGAACTATATACAGAATGTAATCGGCGGAACTACGGGAGAAGGAGTTGATAGCTGTAGTTAACAATCTCCTGCAGCATCTGAAATATATGTCCTATCGGACCTGCTTGGAAAAGTATATTTAACAACCATTTTTTGTCAATGGTTTTACAAATGTTTTAAGAATACTCCACATCAGCCAGTTTTAAAAATATTGAAGACACATGAATAACCGAACAAATAACATTGCTTGGATTCGTCTCTACGTATGTCGAAATTTATTAAGATTAAGGTTATCAACTGACAATTTCGATTTCTTTTGAGAAATCGACAGGCGTATACAACTGGGATGGGCAGCATTTGGAAAACTAAAGTACATTTTTAAAGCGAAAATTCCGCAACGTCTTAAAACTAAGGCGTTGATCCAATGCATCCTCCCTGTATTTATAGCTTATAGCGCAGGAACGTGGAATCTAACAGCAAATATTACCCATAAAATAAAGGTCACCCAGCGTGCTATGGAGAGATCTATGCTCGGAGTGTCGCTAAAAGATAGAATCCGAAACGAGAATATCTGTAGAAGAAATCAAGTAGTGGGTGCTACTTAAAAAATAGGCAAACTCAAGTGGCAATGGGCAGGACATATCTGTCGAAGAGACGACGGTCGATGCGGAAGAAAATAATTGGAGTAGCGCCCAATTTAAAATTATAATAGAAATCTATTGGTAGAAATATAAATGATGTATTTCTTAAAATATTTGACGCATCTGATTTGGGCAAATACTATAGAACTGTCAGCCGATATTTAGTAGCATATTGGTATTCGTACATGTGATTGCTCGCTAGGTAAAGGAATAGTGAGCAAATATGGGAAACTCGCTTGGTGAAAACCCTTCCTGTCCCGTCCTGTTTTTGGAGACCCAGAAAGGGACCCGTTACTGGACGCACACAAAAAACTACTTGTTAGAAAGTGGCTGAAGGCATTCCCGTGATTCTAGGTGCATCAGTTAGATGTGAAATAGACATCAGTCTAAGACTGCGATGTAAGTATACTTCAGCGAGTCTCAAATTGCCTTCTATGGTAACACGTTGCTAACCACGAAATACGTGGGAATGGATAAGGAAATGGTGATGTTGGGAAATGGATTCTGCAAATGGCAGACATCAGTTAGTGAGCAAATATGGGAAAAGAAGAAGGTTAAGGAGTCCATCATGCTGTAACAATTGATGATTATTGGTCAGGCCTCGCATTATTTATCTTGTTTATTGATGACGCCCATTCATTTCCGTCAGTTAACATTTCACATCAACAATGTGCATATTTCATCCAGCCTGTCTTGATCTTGGTTCTTCGTGTATGTTGACAGCCCATCATCCACTCGACTATCTTTATAAATCAATCAAACAGATCACATGCATTCGTTATTGGTTTATTTTTTATACGATAGCTTTTAATATTTTTTTTTTATGTAAAGTATATTTGATTTGACCTCAACTCCATAATATAATGATCGTTTGTGTAGTGAACATATTGATATGTAGTTTTTTATTTTTATGTAAGTTCTATATATAAGTTGTTAAATTAGTAATGGAAGCAGTGACGGCTCGTTCTTATACACCTGGCGGGTATTGCTCAGTGGTCAAAGCGTTTGCTTTGCAAACCAAAGGTCGCAGGTTCGATCCCCGAAGGAGATTAAAAAAAAAAAGATTTTTCGATTTCTGAGCTCTAAAATACCCCGGTTGGTGTGAATTTGATCCCTCACCCGTAAAATTCTAGTCAAAGCCTATTTATTAAAATTGGCGGCAGACGAAAGTCGTCCCGTGAAGACCACACATTCATTGTAAATTTCTGTAAAAATAAGGATGATGCGTGAATCTCGGGCTGTAGTCTATGGTGTTGGCGGATCAACACTCCACATGCAGCGCTTAGCCATATGCACTATAGTAAGCGTCATAGAATTCCACAGATCAGACTTCAGAAATACTATCACCATCGGTCGATATTCTCCTGTATGTGTTTACATAAAAAATAATATGGCTGGTACAACGCTGATAGTTTATGAATGAAAATCTTGTTTTTTTTTTCTGAATAAAAATACCAATTAATATACTTTTAGTGGTGACAAATTGATAAACCCATATTTGTGAATTGATATTTAAACAAATCTTTAGTTTGGTGAATCCATTATCAGGCATATTAAACATTACATGCAAACATTAAGAAAATAATGTTTTTCTATGCAAGCATTTTTAAAATCAGTTATTATTACAGCAACCTCAAATTGGTTAAGACATGATTTTAACATTTGCGATGGACAAAAATTACACACGTACTCGTCGACATCAGCATAATGTCGTCCTTGCTTACTGTGACCGAAAACCTCGATCTACAATCTTTTGTCTCTTATTTCTGGTCGCTTGTCGTGCATTTAGGTGAGCCGTGTTGTCATTTTGGACAGTTCCGCTAACGGGTGTGTTAGTTAAAAATACCACCGCTCGTGGCGATCGAAAGCCGAGACAGTGCGGAGATCGTCAGTCGGTCCCCACCCTTTGGCGAGACAAGGTTGCATTGCGGCCGCGCGGCATGTCATCCCGCGTGGTCGAAAGCTTGTAATGTTTTTAACGTAAATATAATCAATGTGCTTCTGAAAGAAAGTTTTTGTTTGCTGACCTGCTATATCCTGCCCATTGCCACTTGAGTGAACCCATTCTTGAGGTTCCCTTCACTACTTCGTATATCCTTGTTTCGGATCGCATCTTTAAGCATGGATCTCTTCATGGCACTTTTGGTGACCTTTATTTTAAGGGTAAGATTTGTTGTTCGATTCCATGTCTGCGCCAAAAATAATACTGGGAGGATACATTGTTAAACGAATTCGTCTTTAGACATTTCGGAATATATGTTTTCAAAGTATACTTATATCTGTATGCAGAGACTTTCCTTAAGGTAACTATCCTATTATAGCTTTCGCTTTAAAAATGTACTCAACTTTTCCATATGCTGCTCATCCCTGTATACGAGCGTCGATATTTTTTCGAGAAGTTTTATCGAATACGTCAAACGACATGTATTCTTTACAAACGTTAGTTTATTTTATTCATAAATAATGACATAATCAATATAAATCAATACAAAAAACAACCACAAAAAATAAGTTCTGAAGTACAAGAAATTAGAAGAAGCAATGCTTAAAATAAAGGTACATATGGATAAGCACTAAATTAATAGAAAAGAAGAAAGATAAGCAAAAGAAGGTTCTAATGCTCATCAAACAGACGACTCCAACAAATTCGTGGAGTTCGTGTCTGAACTGGGCCTCCTTTTCGTGAAATATATCAAAATCTAAGATCACAACAGATAGCAAAGATATGCCTTGAAGATGAACAAATACTTGGAAATGTGAGGATTTCCACGAAATCGTCAGCCCTGAGCATGACACCTGTAATGGCGGTCGAAAATTCAAATTGGACACAAACGGCTTAACGCAAAAGCCACAAATCTAAATCTGACCGTGAAAATCTACAAAATTATTTAATAAATTCTTCATTGGAATGTTGTACACCGCATAACACAAGGCATTTTTCTAGACATTTCACAACAAAATAGTCAGGTTAATGCGGTCATGGCGATATATGATATGTTTCAAATGTAAAAAAAAACTTCACACGTGAATTTATTGAATTTTACGATAAATATTGCCGATATCGATAATTGCGTATTGCCAAAAAACGATTAATCAAATGCATTATTTTGGCAAAATAAAAGTTGATTCGGAATTTTTTTAAATATTTAAATGACATTCCATTCATTCAATAAAATGTATGCAATAATCATCGCCACTACAATTAGAATTTTATTTAAGTCAAATGTCAATGTTTCTATTTAAGTAAACTCTTACAGAGAGAAATTGGCTTCTAGTCAATTTTTTTTTACATAATTTTTACGATGTGACATGTAATTACTACTATTGAAACGTTAACCCTTCGTTACGACTCAGTGGAATAAAAATTATACTGTCAATACGGCGTTTTCAAATCATTTTTTTCTCTTAAAACTAGTATTTGAAGCATAAATGTACTTAAATAACTTCTTAGGTTTTCACGGCCAGATTTGATATTGTGGCTTTTGGGTTTAGCCGTGTGTGGCGAATTTCTTCTCTCCGATATCGGGTTCGAATGAAAACTTATGTCCCGTGTCAGCCAGATGCTCTGCCAGTGCTGACGCTATTAGGTGGCCTAGTCTGCATGATCTCTCATGTGAGATCATGCAGACTAGGCTACCCAATGTTATAATTTATATTATAACGTTTTCAGAAGGTCGGATTATTAGCCCGATGCTCCCGAGGCCTGGACCATTTAGTTCTAAGAGACGGTTCAACCCAAAATGACAAAATCCTCTTAGAACTTTTACATTAAAAATCGTTACAAACGCTACTTAAAAACTTATACTTTTTATAAAAAAAAACTAAGCCAATAATAGTTCGACTATGCAGCGCCTGTATTTAGTATTTAACACCATCCTTCTTTACGTTTGCTAATCTTAACATCTCACCAAAAGGCTATGCAGCCGTATAATGGACTTTCAAAATAGATGTTTTCCTATAATGCTTGGAGTAGAGTTGTTTGTATTTGTAAAGAATACCGTAATGAGGCAGCAGACATGGCACCACAAGACATGAAAGTGGATCCGGCTGAAAAATATTCTTCGGATGCTGCAGGGGAGTATAAACCTGCCAGAGACTATGCCACTTGGGAAAGGGATCAGACTGTATAACGGAATAGCCATGGATGTTGTATATTTCACGTAAAGGAGGCCTAATTCAGACATGAACTCCACGAGTTTCTTTGGAGGAATAATTTGTTGGCGTCGTCTGTTTGATGAGCAATGGGACCTTCTGTTGCTTGTCTTTATTACTTTTTTCTTAGTTCTGAACCATAAGTACCTATATTTGTATATATTGTATTTTTTTATTTTAGGATTAATTCTTATTGTACTTTAGAAGTGAATTGAGTTGTTCAAATTCGTAATGTTTCTGTAAGGGAAAAAAAAGTATAGATGCCTTTTTTCAAGCCTCAGGCTCTTATCGTCGTGGAAAGCCGTCAATAACTTTACAAATAATGTACTCGTAGAAGGTTCGTGAGAACGAGCTGGTATAGAATGAGACAAGGACCATGGCGGCTGACAGATTTATGGTGGCAGTTCGAGATGACCATATGCTTCAGTTAGGTGAACGTACATAGATGAAATGAATAGCTATATATTATATATTCATTGACACGTAAGGCCACGATTTAAGACAAATACTTTTATGTACGAGTACATATTTTTATATACTAATCATGCTTTTTAATTACAATTTAATTGACTAAAATTCATGCTTATTTAGTTGATACAAAAGCTGAATATATATATTGCATATTTAATTAGACTTCCTGATTTTTTACGTAGGTAATTTGAAAGAGATTAGCCATTTAGAAATAGGATTCCTCTAATAAGAATAATAACACACCTGGTCTTGTGAATGAAATAACATCAAAAGTATCTGATTATATATTTTAATGATAATAAATCAATGGGAAAAAAAATAATAAGATTCACCTTGGTGGAGGAGGTTCATAAAAAATATACTAAACCTGCTCATTATTGTGTTCATATAATGTTTTATTGCGTAAAAAATAACAGGTAGACACTTATATAAATTACATTCAATGTATCAGACATGGGAAATGCTTAATTCCATACAAAAAAAATGTAATAGAAGTGACTAATATGGTATTCGTTTTTTTTATTCATAAGTATTACTGTAATTCAATAATAACTTTTTTTTTGATTATTATTTTTAATATCTAAGTCATAAGTTGCTTATCTACTAATCGGGAAAATGATATTTCTTGCGCTACATCATCATCATCATCAGCCGTCCACTGTTCAACGTAGGCCTTTCGTATGACTCTTTTTCTTCAATCTTCTGCCTTCCGCATCCAGGCCTATCACACTATTCTTCTTATATAGTCAGTCCATCTTGCCGGGGGACTCCTAAAGCTCCATTTGCCAATTATTGGACGGCACTCCAACACTTTAATTCCCCATCGACCGTCGTTTCTTCGACAGATATGTCCTGCCCATTGCCACTTGAGTGCGCCTATTCGTTGGGTAGCATCCACCACTTGAGTTCTTCTGCGGATATCCTCGATTCGGATTCTATCTTTTAGCGACTCCTGAGCATGGATCATTCCATAGCACGTTGGGTGACGTTTTTTGGGTAAGATTTGCTGTTAAATTCCAAGTCTCTGTGACATAAGTTAATACAGGGATGATGTATTGCGCCATATAAACAATGTAAATTAGGACCTTTCAGCGATATACGATTATGAGTTTATAATTTGCGATTACCGGAGGAAAAAATCATTTACTTCAATATATTTTTTATATTATTTAAAGTTGTGTGCAATTATACATAAATACAATTATATATTATTTTAAATTAAATAAATAAAAAATGAGCGTAGGCGTTTTGTGCCATTCTTTCACACGCTAAATAATTCGGTAACATTGATTATTAATCGAATATAATTTATGTAATACTCTGAGCAATAATTCATCTTTATGGCTTATAAATTATTAATACAAGAACAATTAATTGAATGAATAATTAATTATTTATTAACAGAACCGAAGTTCCAAGGTACATCTGATAATAAGAATATAAATATAAAAGAAACGTAGATTATACATAAACATACTAACATTAAGGAAGAAACGACTTCACGTCACCGGGATAGTTATTGGATCGCGTGGTGGAGGTGTGAGAAGCAGATAAACAACGCAAAGACTTTTTCAGAAGCACATTCAATAAACTTAAGCAACTCCCTACATTTTGTAGCGCATCTGACATGTTTGCAGAAAGCAGAGTCCATTCAATCCCAGCATTATTGCGTCACCGTGTTGCCGGCATCTGGAGCAGGATAAGTAAGTTCAACAACACCATCATCCTGGCTGCTTCTGAATGGGTAAACTTCTCCCTGAGCCATCGCTGGATTGAGATGATGCAGCAACCACCATGATTTTTTTATGTTTATGTATAATTATTATTTTGTATGTACTATATAAATATATATGTTTCTAAAAATATGGCAAATTGGGTATTGCACTACCCACCCAATCCTGCTGGAATAAAAGCTTTTATTGTATATATTGATATCATCTTGATATAACTCCTTTAGGCTGATGCCGTAAAGCCCATCAAAACGATCTTTTGTCTCTTATTTTGTTTGCTCACCTGACATGCACATCCAATGTTTGTAATTGTAGAGTGTTGAATGTTGTTTGCATACGCCAAAATATTTGTTATGACAGTGGGCCCATTCCCTGTTGGTATCACTGTCATATGGAATTCGCTTTTTTTTTCCTGCAGCCACAGTTGGCACCGCCGAGATGTCAGAGCGCGCTGTCAGTCAGAACGCGTGGGCAGTTGTCAGTTGAAGTTTGACTCATGACCGTCATAGCGGGCGCGCCTAAGGCATTTGTTATGACGGGCGACGTTTTTGACAAATAGACGCGTAAAGTGAAACCAAAAACAAGTTATTTATATTATGAACCTGATCCTGCATGCTTCATCAAGTAAATCGATGTCCTAAATGTGAGAGGAGGATGTCAACATATATATATAAAATGTACTTTTGACATTTAGTTATCGAATAAAATGCCGTTGTTACATTCTGGATCAGTGAGGACCCGGATTTAATAAATCAATCAAAATTGAGGGGAGAGAAAGGACTGCATAATGTAGTCGAAATTGATCGATTTGAACGCTTTGCGTGAGTAAAGATAAAGTCCTTCTTTATATGTTCAAGAATTATAAATACCGTGAGAACTTTATAGCAGGTAGTGGCATTCCATTGTTTCTTTTGTAAATTTAGCACCGTACAAATCATATTCACTACACAAATTGTATGGCAGAAGTTAAGAAAGTGAACAGAGTCTAAACTCTAGATAAGCTAGGAAATTGATGGCTTATGACAATCCTTTGTACTTGTACTTGTTTGTACTAATGTTTTATATAGAAAATGGACATGTTATGACACATGTCGTTTAATCACTTTATATATGAGCTGGAAGAATGGCAATTCGTGCGTATGCACTGCAGAGCTGTTATTTTACTTACATTTATTGTATCTACACCGGCGGGTATAGGTCAATAGCTAAAGCGTTTGCTTTGCAAGCGGACATAAGTTGTAGCTCTTATGCTGAGCTGAAGAGGATTGCAGAGGATTGAGAAGAGTGGAGATCGAGATGCAAGATTTTTTTGCTGCAAACCAATCCACCGGATTGATACTACGAAGAAGTTAGTGTTACACTGCAGCTCGGAGCAGCGTCATTGGTTCAATGGCTGATTTGCGCACACGCGGTCATCCTCACATTCCAATAATTGTTATAATTTTTGATATTTTAAATAAAATTTGAGTAATATGATTTTTTATTGATTTTAAATCTACCTATATTACCGCCAAATATTTTACCCACGAGCCGCCACTGAGTAAAACTAAGTACGGAAGTCATGAACCTCACCTGTGCATGTAAAGTTACTTTTAGGTCGGAGTAGTCATTTGCGGTGTTCCTGACTTCTGTAGCTACTTTACGGTCCTTTGTTTGAGGCGGCAGGTCACCAGCAGCACTAGCTCTGCTGTCGACAATATTTCCTGACTACTGCGACACATCAGCTATTTATACAAATAACGCAATCAAATCCAACCTATCCTTGAATATGGCAGTCACCCTTGGATTGGAGCCCCAAAATACCTTCTAAACTTAATTGACTCAGTTCAAAGAAGAGCAATTCGTATGATAAACAATGACAGTTTTACGTCTAATCAGCATCAATGGAACACAGGCGTAAGATTGATTCAATTAGTCTTTTCTACTGTTATTACCACGGTCGCAGCTTTTCGGAACTTCAAGAACTAATTCCTCCTGCACCTACTCACAACCGTCAAACTCGTCTTACAATTGCCGAACATCCATACACGTTTAATGTGTGTCGATCAAGAACTGGCAGTTTTCAAAGATCCTTCTTCAATACCACCGGTAAGCTTTGGAATGCTCTTCCAGCGTCTGTGTTTCCTCCCTCCTACAATCTGGATCTCTTCAAGAAACAGATAAATATACTCTTGCAATCTCCCCAACCCACACACAAACACGAACAAAAAACACGTTTTCCGCATGCAGCGTCCAGGCACCCTGGCTGATCGTCATAGAGTGCACTGGTCTTGACCGGCTGTGCTCTCCTGCATGCGCTTACATAAAAAAAGATATTCAATATATATTTTTTTGGTTCTGTATCGGGATTGGGCGGTTGTCTCAGAATAACGTAATAAACTGTTTTTTGACAATACCCTTGTTATTTGGGAAGACTGTTGGCCACATAAGATACCCGTTGTGATATTAGAATGCGGAGATCTTCAATTAATCGCCAGATGTGTGTGGAGATTGATTTGAAGATTTTTGTTCACATGTCGGGCGATTGCTTCCAGCTTCCACTTGATGGACTTCGGTATAGCAGTAAATATTGCAGTTTACTACATTCTTCGGAGTGAAATGATTGTTTTTGCGGCGCAGAAGCCGTCAATCACCTTCAAAGTTCAGCGGCGTGGTCACCACCGCATACATTCACCTCAAGTTAACAACTAACGAAATACGTCAAATCGTTTTTCATACCCCCATTTCTGCACGTAAAGACTGAGATAAGCATAATATAGCCCTTGCTGACTCGTACCGAAAACCTCGATATACAATCATTTGCCTCTTATTTTCGTTCGCTCATCGGACACGCATGTGTTGTCATTTTGTAATTCCGTTAGAAGGACTAGTTATATACATCGCCACTTGCAGCGCTGGTTGTCACCGACCGCGGCGCCCGGTACACAGTCAGTTGTGTGCCGACGGCGGCGAAGGTGCATTGTGGTTGGCCCGCTGTGTCTAGGTCCGGGCCAGAAGTTTGTAAAGTTATCGAAATATATATGTCAATGTGCTTCAGAAAAAGTATTTGTGTTGTTAATCGGCTTCTCATCCTTCCATTATGCAATTCAATAACTAACTTAGAGAGGAGGATGTCAAGACATACAGGAGAATACCAACAGATGGTAATAGTGATACAGAAATCTCTTCTACGGATTCTTTGATGCTTACTACGTGACGTATGACTAAGAGCTGCATGTGGAGTGAGTAAGTCTAAAGAAAGGGTTCATTAGATCATTCATAAACACCTTTATTATTGAAAAATGATAAATTATATTACCTGCATTTGACTTCACCCATTTCACACCTCTTCATCGCCACATGTTTGTAGAAAAAGCTCAACAACCATCTCTTGAATATCTCCCAAGCTGTCGAAAAATATCTATCTTTTTTGGTTTATTAATATCTTTAAAATATTCATATATGTCATTGTGAGAAAATCGGAATTTATTTTGAAATCCATCTTTCGAATATTGCGAAGCGCGCACAGCTGCGCTTATGGCGATCGTCTACGTAGAGCGCACATGTGTGTTTACGGCAATCGTCGGGATGTGGCGGATTGATCAATTTTACACTTTCTGTTATCTAATACTGTTTGTATTATTTGTTCCATAGGTGTCAACAACTCACGGGTGGACGTTGCCTTGGGTGGGTGAGCGGGCCACATATAAGGAACAGAACCACATTGGATCATCTCAATTTTTACGCATAGTCAACAGCACTCTCCGACCTTTGGCTACATCTCGTTAGACCACCGCTGTGCTCGACCGCAGCCGATCACTGCCAGCATTCACTGTCAAAACTACCGACGTCACTCCGCGACCCGCTGTCAAATAAATTCCAGAACTTTCCAAGTTTATTTAAATTTTACAGTCTTTTGTTAACTGAACTTAAGCTCGCAAATCCGTTTATCAGTAACTCAAAAAATTTGGAAAATAAATTTTATATTGAACAAATTTAAATTCAAATTTACCTGCAAATTAAGCATTCGTTACAAATAAAAAAGACACTCAGATTGGATGATATTTTTTCTCAAAATTAAATACACCAATTATGACACGGTTTCAAGGATCATGTGTCGGTCTTAATTTTTTATAAAGGGTAAAAATTCAAACCACGTTTCATGGCATTGCGAATTTACTTGATAATGCATGCAAACGTAACGGTTATATTTGCGAACCATTCAATGCAAATTATTTAAACACATGTCGAAATGTGTGTAAATTCTTTCATTTTACATTTCGGTGAGGCTCAAAGAGATCATTCTCTTCTCTCAGACAACTCCACTTGTTACATCACAACTTGTTGTATTTATCCCTTTCGCATCGGTTGTCGGCATATGCCGTTAAAAATTCCCTGACCGTTGACATCGGTTGACGCGACATATCGTTTTGCTACTTTCACTAAACATTGTGACATTTACGGTAGGAAATTGGAAGTGCAGTCATTCCCTTTCTATCAACCTACATGTATTCTTTACAGGAATCTGTAAACCATGTAAATTAATATCGTTAGGTTTCGTCACAAGAGCGATTTTTCTGTAAGCCACATGTGTCAATGCCACCACATGTATGGAGTTACAAAATGAACGTTTGTTAAATATTATAGTTTTTTATGCATCACCTGATAGCTAAAGGATAGAACAACCAATGTGATATATGAAAATAGGTCAGATAAGTACATTTATGCTTCAAATACTTGTTTTAAGCAAAAAAAATGGTTTGAAAAATTCACGCCGTATTGACAGTATACATAATTTCTAATCCACCGCGCCGTAACGAAAAAGTTAAGAACACATGCCATTTTCTGATGCGCCGCGTGTATAAAAGCGTTTAGACAAATCACCATCTGTGTGATGACTTTGAAACTACTTTCACTGTGTTCACTGACATTATTGTAATTGATAGAAGCAGACTCGAGACCCACCTTTTTACTCAGAGAGGCAAAGAAGCGCTTTTGGAATGACCACCCAATCATAAAAAAGCGCCATACAAATAACAATATAATGATAATAATACTAATGTTGATTTTAATTTCCCTTTCTATAAAAGTCTTCTCAAACATATTCCAACAATAATATTTTTAGAGCATGATATTGTGGCTTTTGGGTTTAGCCGTGTGTGGCGAATTTCTTCTATCCAATATTTCAAAGTCATCAACCCTGAAGAAGACCCCTGCAATGGCGGTCGAAATATTGGATAGAAGAAATTCGCCACACACGGCTAGACCCAAAAGCCACAATATCAAATCTGGTCGTGAAAACCTAAGAAGTTATTTGTAGAGTTTGTTTTTGAAATCATAAAAGAACGTAAGATACTCGTGTATTAATATATTTATTTACCTTGTTTTTACTTGGATCATGTTATATATGGTCTCTGTTTAGGAGACTGCTATAAGGTTAAAGGACAAAAATAAGGTTAATGAATAAATATTTATTATTTACAATGGATCTCAAACTTAATGCTGCAAACATTGAAAAAAATAAAAATCAATATAAACTTCTAAAATTATGGTTGGCGAAGCATCCAGTGAAACAGTTGTCCCGTGCGCAAATGTTCTGTGTACCAGATTTCCAGTGCACCCCATGTCGTTACCGATGAGTCGCTGACGAATCGTCTGTGAACGATAGGTCGTGATACCGAAATACAATCAGCAACGAAGAATCTCAATTATCGTCTACTGGTATTGTTCTGCATAATAAGCCAGTATAATACAATATAATAAAGTATAATACAATATAGAGTCTCTCATGGAGCCTGAAGTGTGGCCTGAAAAGACCATCGTTCAACCCTGGATACGTGTAAGACGAAAGAATCGCAATGGACAGTGGTTGAAACCAACTTAAGTGAAGATATTGACATATTTGGTGTTATATTGCTTCGGATTCAGTGCTAGTGTTGACGAAGGCGAAATTTTGGAAGTTTGATGTTGTGACAATAATGCCATGTTATTTGTGGGTCATCGATGATTAACTTATAACAGGGTTTTTGTTGTTACAAGTCAACTATTTGCATTGAGTCTCCTAACGCTTGTTCAGGGTGTGAGGTCATTGACACTAAATGTGTCAATAAATTTACAGGGCCACACTTTTATGTAAATACTTCAATAATGAATTAAGTTGTAAAAATATTTTGTAATGTTATTGAATGAAATAAATAAATAATTGTCTAAAATTGTCTAAATATTTTTCACGTTAAAATGGCTATCATAATAATAAAAGACGAGCAGGTAAAGTTATAAAGAAATATGAATTAATTTTCAACAATTGGCCGGCGGGCTCGATACCTGATAGAGATTTAAATAAGTACATGCAACGCTTAACCATTTGCAACATGTTAAGCGTTATATAATCCACAGATGAGACTTCAGCATCACTATCTCTATTTGTCGGAATTCTCCTGTGTGTGCTTAAAGAATAAAAAATACTGAATTAAAAAACAATGCGGATCTAAAAAGCATGTAAAATTGTATCACCAATGACCATTGATTGCTATTAAAAAAAATTATGACAGTAAAAATAATAAAAATGTTAGAATATCGTAGCGTATCGACGAACAAAAGTAAAAGATCATAAAAAAAAAATATTTTTTTATTTTATGAATTATAAAAGACGACATTGAATTCGATTAGAAAATTAGCATTAATTATTTGTAGGAACTGTGTTTTTTCTTGTGTTGCTATGGTATACATCGAAATCAAAATAACTATCTATAATTAATACATTTACACAAACTAGTGGATCACAGTGTGGTGGTGTGTGAGGCACGGCAAAATTACTACGCTACAACATAACCAAGAGAGTATCAATGAAGTGGAATAGATTAAAATATTCGAATGATATCGTTGATAACTATTTGAACAAGAAGAAAACCATTTTACGATTGCTTTTAGCAGTTAATTCGTTAAATAAAAGCCTCCTATAAGATTGACCTTTAAAATTAAACCGGTGAATTAAAAATAAAATAAAAATAAAATTACCAAAAAATTCCTCTGTTATTACTTCGTCTTTTTTTGATCTAATTTTTACTACTAATATTAAACAAAGGCTCCAAAGGAATCCACGACACACACCACCCTATGTTTGGATATCAAAAGATAACCACACGGCTCAAATCAAGAAGAAGTTTCTTACAGTCGACAACGGATCTGGTGATACCTGAGGCCACCCTGCGGCTGAACATGTGGAGAAGTTCAACTGAGGGGAATACTTGAAATGACCTGAAAGAGTACTTAGGACCTGGACACGACCATGGGTGGAATATATGGAGGTCCCTTAAGAGACTTCGGACCGGAGTATGCAAGACGAAAACACAAATGAAAGCCTGTCAGTTTTTACAGCGGACCGACTGAATGTGACTGCGGCATAGAGCAGACACTGTCACACCTTCGGGAGTGTGCGCTGTGTCCGAGTAGCTGCACCCAGGAAGACCTAATGATGGCCGGGAGTAACGCACTCGACGTCACCCACTTTTGGGCAGACAGGATCTAACCCTGTCGTTTACGACACGATTATATATATATATATATACTAAATATATTATATTACCTTATTTTATCTAAGATTTGTATAATCTTATTTATCTTAATTATTTGTCATGTCATATCTATGTATCATGTTTTAATGTTTGTACTGCACTTATAAATTAAGAACATCTGTTCTTTTGATAAAAATAAAGAAACAAAACTAGCATATTGGATATTAACATGCTTTATTTGTAAATAATAAGAAATAAATAAAAATTTCTTAAAAATACAAATAAAATACATTGGTTAGATTTTTTATTGTATGTTTTGAATGTATGAGATATAACAATACTAATTTTCACATACTTTGAATTCTGAAGATTTAAATTTGTCATAATACATCATGGAGGAATTCAAATTTAATGCTTCGATGGTTTGGAATGCTATGTGGATTAAATAAAAAAAAAACATTTAACAGAATTAAAGGCCAACAGCTGGGCATATGATAAGCATGATATATTATAAAATGATACTTATTTTTGTATAATTCTTAAAACAAAACAATGTCAAATTAATTGATTCAATATTTAATGTGAAATAAAAGTGATTTACAAGGATATAACGAAGAGAATGGTTTTAATTATTATATAATTGAATGCGTATTTATATATGCATTCTTAAATATATTTGAGGGCAAATTTAAGAGTCTTATAATTTTCCGATAAATGGCTTTATCTTAGATAATTTGTAATATTACTAATTGCGTAAAATAGATAAATAAAAATGAATTCAAATTCATGATCATGTAGTTTATGACTGAGTTGAATGATTCTAACTGTCACGAACAAAAATATTGAAGCAAACCCTGCATCATTTTTATACTGTGACTTATTATTGGTGGTTCATGTCAACGTAAATTACACACCTTTTGATATAAATATCGTTTTTATTCTGCTGCATAACTTAAAGAGCGACATCAGTCGGCCAATATAGACAGGGACCGAATGTTGGCCGGAATATGCTAACACTCAGCTAACCTCGTCAGGTCAAGCTGGTTAGGGCACTCTATTGTCGTGGAAGTAGTAAATGCTCTCCAAAGACGGATGAACCTTTATGGTCAACGGCATAAGAATATGGAAATAAAGGGGAAAATACCACAATAAAGGTCTAAAAGACATCCCATGTATCAGCAAAAATGATTGCATCTCAAGTTAGGATAAAGAAGAGTGGAGATCGAGATGCAAGATTTTGTCGCTGCAAACCAATCCATCGGATTGATACTACGAAGAAGAACTTATAAAAACAAGTGTAATGAAATTTAATCGATATAACCAATAGAACAAGCAAGATTGTAGCAAGGTATTCTCTAATTTCATTTTAGAATGTAATGTGCAATTACATTCTTCAAAGCACTCTCTCCCTCTCAATACACTAGCGGAGAGGTGCGTGCCGTACTTGAAAGATACCTTGAAAGTCCTGGAAGGGAATGTCTCTCAGGAGCACTGTAATTTGATTTTCTGCGCCTCCCAATGCTTTTTTTTCAGCTCTCTCTTTATCCGGCTAAACATTAAAAAACGTACAAAGTCATGTATCCAATGAGAAGTAGGCGAACGCAATGTTATAGGGTGGAAACCAAGAATCTGACTCAGAAACGTTGGCAGACAGATGGGTAAACGATATCGACAAAAGTTTCGGAAAGATTGGTTGAGGAAGACTCAAAACTGTTAATTTTGACAATCGACGAAAGACACCTTCACTCAGTAGTAGGTGGAATAAGATAAAACAAAGGGAGGCCCAATTCAGACATGAACGCCACGAGTTTCTTTGGAGGAATAATTTGTTGGCGTCGTCTGTTTGATGAGCATCGGGACCTTCTGTTGCTTGTCTTTATTGCTTTGTAATTAGTACATATCATAAGTACCTATATTTGTATATATTGTTTTATTTTTATTTTAGGATAAATTCTTACTGTACTTCAGAAATGCATCGAGTTGTTCAAATTTGTAATGTTTCTGTAAGGGTTTTTTTTAATAAAAAAAACGAAAAATATATTTTATGAGTAATTAGATATAACCACAATTTTGACCAAAAATACGTTTTCTCATGTCTTATTCATGTGTCATTTTTTAACTTGTCGAAAATTCTACGCATAAAATGCACGGATGAAATCCTTAGTGGCATATTGTATGTTATTCTGCCAGCTAATGTCATACTAATATCATGGCACCAGACAGATGAAAACAAAAATTAAAACCCGGGTTTCGTGTGTCAAGATTCTGATGAGGGTTTTCGTTTTTTACTAAAAAGGGCAATTTGTAACATTGAAAAACATTCCGAAATCATAATTTATGAGGTCATTAGCCCGACAGATTCAATCTCTCAATCTTTGTTTAAGTCATTAGACGTTGTTTTAAGCTAATGTTGAAAATAGATGATAAAAGAAAAGACCACCTCGATGTGTGATATCATTTTTTTGTATCACTTTGCGAGATATAAAGTAAAAAATGATCGTCAGTAAGCATTAGTTTAAATATGAATTGCGACAAGCAATATATTGATGTTTTAAAACAGCATATATCAAATGATTAAGAAATAAAGGGTCAGCCAAATAACTATTTTTTTTTTAAAACAGGGCGCAAAACATCGAGTGTAGCTTCGGCTGTGTGGCACGTAGCGCCATTCTGTTGAAACCAAATGTTGCCAATATCCTCCTCTTCAATTATTGTGAACAAAAATTCGTTCAACATGGCCCGATAACGGTGAATTGATGTTGATGGCGCTTCACGCACACTTTCTGCCACAGCAGCAATATTCTCGGGTGTGCGCACTGTTTTTGGCTTTTCACGCTTTAGTTTATCGATGAGGATGCCAGTTTCTTTCACTTTTTTTCACAAGATAACAAACATACGATGCTGACGGTGATTCTCTTCTTCCAAAATCTGTACGCAATTTTCGCCCACATTCTGCAACATTACCATGATTTTCAAAGTAATATCGCAATATTTCTTAGCGTTGTTCAAGCGTAAACACAACCATATTCGTTTAGCGAAAGGATAAAACTAATTATCTGTCAAATCAGACATGAGCTAAGTGTTACCATTCACGAAATAAGCACTAGTTGAAAAAAAAAACGTTAGATGGCGGACCCTTTATATATTCTTTTATTAAAAACTTAACTTAGCGCAAGGCATATAAAACGGCTTTCTAAAGAAATAAGTTCCTAACACATCTGTCTACCTTTGAATTAACCGATAATGGAGCGGTTGCCGTAATATAACACTATGATCAAGAAAAATTGTATTTTTTTATATTTAGCCTGATTACTTTAGTAAATTAATATAAATGTTAAAATACTTCAAATTACTGAAAATAGGAAGCCATTATTTGTTTAGGGGCAAACATGTGAAACATTAATACTCGGGGATCTTGTTATATTTTCTTTACTATAGCTGAAGTTTGTTTTTATAATTGCTTCATCGCTTTCGACATTCATTAGAACTAAGTACTACACGATATATTCAAAGTCTTAGTTTATGATAGGCAGCTGATAACTTACTAGACAAAATAGTTGATAAATTCACCAACAGTTTATAAGATCAGGCGTAAAGATACAAAGTAAATTTTATGTAGATTCCTACTACTATCTACAATAATGCTTTCACGACATTAAAATGTGCATTTTCTTCTTTATCTTCATGATAGCGACGTCAAATTGTTTCGGCTCAATGTCTGGCAACATCGTTGACCCGTGTGTTGCCCAGCATTAGATCTTGGGATTTGCAGCTAGTCAGGCACATGGGGCAGGATCTTAAGTGTAAGACGGTCTGCATTTCTCCACAGTCACAAAGCAGTGACTCTCTCTGCTGAAGTACTCCCCATCGCTCGATGTTGTCCTATGTTCTGCCGACTCCGGTTTATAGTCTGATCACGGATTTCAAGATCTGGTAGTCATTATTCTTGCCAGTCGGTAGGGTTTTTTTTTGAGTTAGTGAAATCTTCTAATGTGATTTCCTGATGAGGAGGTGAGAGGTTGTGTGGATCTCAGAAATCCTCGGGGAGCATGAAAGGAACCTCCATGCGGTGCCGCCTGGAAATTGAACCTCGGAACTCCAGTCAATATTTTAGAACCAGCGACCAAGAATAATATGTACATAATTGTTTGTGTTTTACGAAAATATTGGTATGTTTTAATTTTTTTGTTGTTATCGTTATGTTCTGCGCCCGACATTGGTGCCCCCCGTCTGCGCGCCTGTCTGGGGTCCGTCTGCGCCTCTGATCTATTTACAGCTGAAACTCTACTTCCTTCACTCGGCAGACACTTCTTGCATGCGCTCTGCCAACTTATGATACCAGTGGCGTAACAGCT
This sequence comes from Glossosoma conforme, assembly GCA_022606575.1. Classification (NCBI taxonomy): domain Eukaryota; kingdom Metazoa; phylum Arthropoda; class Insecta; order Trichoptera; family Glossosomatidae; genus Glossosoma; species Glossosoma conforme. The sequence goes on along the minus strand of JAGTXR010000356.1, from coordinate 69,105 downwards.
CAGGGGTAATTTACACCTACGATAAATTCCTCTATGACATAGTGGACATAGACATTTTTTTTGGAAAACATTGATGATACAAGTATGTGTCGCCTAAGCCGACAAACCAGAAGATTATTATTGATTTATTTTTTGTTTTATAATTTTCTTCAAAACTCCAAGCATGCAGTTCTTTAGAGAAAAATGAGATAAAAGTATACAAGTATGTTTATAAATATAACATTGACATTTTAATATATATATTTTTTTATGTTTTGTTTTCACGTAAATAGTTTACGCGCTAGAAACGTTAATTTGAAGAAAAAACAAATTACTAAAAATGTGCGAACAAATCATATTTTATGTTCCGATATAAATAAATAATAATTACTGTTTATTCACAATTATATGGATCGTCTTGTAAAAATGAAACATATTTATAGAATAGCTTTTAATTAATTATAAGTGAGACTAATGATAATAATAAAGATAAAAAATCAAGAAGCTTGTTTGTATTGAGAGAAATTTTAGAAATGTTACAGTGACAGTCCTCCATTTTTTTATAGTTGCGCCACTGAGCTGTTCAACGAAAGACCATTTTTCATGGATTTAGAAAAAATATGTTACATACGATGGAAATTATATTTTTTTATCATATCCCTTCCATATTTGGAGCATATGGGCACCGCAAATAGCCGTGTCACGTGATGTAAGCTAATGCTGTCTATGCCTTGTCACAGAACATCTGTATACGCGGAGGTCCACATAAAAACATAGATGGATCCTGAGAGCCTCCAGGGCAAGAGCCCGCAAGCTTGCATAGACTACGGCTTCAGTATAAGAGAAATATTTAGGTGTTCAATTATCAGCGTTTCTTTAAGGAGGTCGAATGATGAGCCCGAAGCTCCCAAAATTGATGGGATGATATTAACCGCATTAAGAAATGATACCTACGTGCAGTACATACACACTCGTATATATACATAACCTAAAGTAACTACGAGTATGTTAGGTTAGGTTCTGTAGCGATAGCATATTTGAGTTGCTATATAAGTAGGGTCAGAACAACGTTAGATCCTAGATTAATCTAAATAATCATTTGAATGATTTATTGAGTAATATACGACTAAGGTTAGGTTTAGTTAATGACATCCTCCGTCTTTAAAAAGACGACAAGTCGCGGGTTCGTCACGTGGCCGCGTAGAGGAAGGATGCAGGAGCAGATAAACAACACAAAAAACTTATTTCTGAAGCACAATTCGCATTTATTTAAATTAAAAGACTTAATTTTTCGTTGTTTCGAAAGTTAACTGAAAACTGCCGGAACACTGTGACATCCAGCGCCGCTAAGACAATCACGGCAATAAAGCAAATTAAAGATGACAGCTGCATCAACATGAAATCGAGCAACTGTCATGACAAATAAAATGGTGTATGCAAACGCCGTGTAATTGTATGTAATTAAAAACTAACATTACTATACGTGCATTTCAGGTGAGCAAACAAAAATAAGAGACGAAACATCGTTTTTCGGGGCTTTTGGGCATCAGCCTTAAAGAGCTGATATCATTACTAAAATGTTTTGCACTTTGGGAACATAAAATGTGGTTACCTTGTAGTATGTCTGTATTTTTAGCAGCGAGACTGTCCAAATTTAAACTGTTCCGCAGACATTTATCTATTTATAATGTATGTGAATCGTGTAAGTTAGGTTAGGTTAGGTTTAGCCACCACATATCTTATTTATTTATTTCACAGAACCAAAGTTCCAAGGTACGAAGAATAAGAAACATAGAGTATATCCCCTTAAAATTTGAATGTTTTGACCTTAGTGTATAATATGTTAATTATATTATATAAATTAATTATATAACGGGTCCGCCATCTAACGTTTTTTTTTCAACTAGTGTTTATTTCGTGAATGGTAACACTTAATTCATGTTTAATTTGACAGATAATTAGTTTTATCTTTCCGCTGAACGAATATGGTTGTGTATACGCTTGAACAACGCTGGCAAATATTGCGACATTACTTTGAAAATCAGGCCATTTTTCTTCAAAAATGAGCAAGGAGTGGCCGTTACAGTCAATGGCGATCGTTATCGGGCCATTTTTGTTCACAAAAATTGAAAAGGAGGATATTGGCAACATTTGGTTTCAACAAGACGGCGCTACGTGCCACACAGCCGAACCTACACTCGATGTTTTGCGCCCCATTTTCAAAAAAAAAAAGTTATTTGGCGGACCCTTTATTATAAATTAATATGCAGTGTTCTTGACAAGTCAGTACTCCTACATGATGTATGAATAAAGGCATAATATGATACTTGTGGAGCTTCGAGCACTCAATTTAGTACAACGGCAAAGTCGCTCATAAATGGCCTACCACCACACCTCGATCCTTTTCTTACATTCTTTTCCTCTTTTGTCGATGGTATTGTCCTCCTAGATCTCTGTGATCTTTGACACGTGTCATCTTCTTCTTCGTTTATGTTTTTTTTTCTCTTTTGTATGCATTGTATGTTTATGTAAGCTCTATGTTTTTTATTATTTGTACTTGGAACTGCCGTTGTGTGAAATAAATAAATAAATAAATAATGAATGCGAAATAGTTGTTTTTATACATTTAGTGACATGGGCAGTCCAGACGTCTGTAAAATAATGTTCAAGCATTCTGTTTAGTTGACAATGTTTGATGTCTGCAAACATTGCTGGGCGGTCAATCACTGCAGCCAGACTAAATATGTGACAAGAATGATGGAATTGAATCATGGACGGCAAACGATACACCAATTCCCGATACGTTTAATTCTCTTTTAGCATTCCTATGTCTGATACAATATATCAAATTGTCTGGAAAGTAATTTCAACTATTTTCAACACAGCACTTAATACAGTGGTACCTCGACATATGAGTCTAATACGCTCCGCAAGCTTGATCGTATTTCAAATTACTCGTATCTCAAAGTGTCATTAAATAGCTCCGATTCACGACCAGTTGCGAGTTTTTCTGGGTGTTTCTTGGTAAGCCGATTTTTTATTTATGTAAACACATGATAAGATGGTGATAGTAATTCTGAATATTTTTAATATCACATTACGCGAGAAGCAACCTCACAGAGACTATTGGCGTTAAAAGCAGTGTCACTAAATCTAAGGAAATTCGTTAAATGCACAATTTTTTGAGATTTTAAATGTAAAATAATAATAAAAAATGAAAAAGGGAGTATGATTTAGATGAAAATATTTCATGTGTAATGAATAGAGACCCGTATTTTCAGCATCTACTTTTTTCAAAATTAGCGCTATGGAGCATTTAAAAACATGGATTTTAGCATCTATTTTAGCATCTATTTAAGCATCTATTTTTGTATGACAAAAATATTAAATAATTATCAATTCCTTTAAGTTTTAACATTTTTTAAATTAAAATATTAACAAACGTGCATAAATATTATAAATAATAATTAAACGTACTAACAACACATTAGACAACTTAATACAAAAATAGGGCAATATTCAAAATATTCATTCAATTATTGAAATTTTCAGGAATGAACTCTAACAGTCACCAAGTTCATTTATAGGAAATTTGAAGAGAAGCCAATAGAGTTTAATTAAGTTGATTGTTTAGTCTCCATAATAGAAATGAAAAAGGGTTACAATGTCACACTAATGAATTTTATCTTACAAACAATAATATCTAACAAATTTTTCTTAAAATTAATCATGGAGCTAGTTTCAAAGGATAATTTTTTTAGATTAGTTCGACGATCAGTTACTATTAAATAATATTTTCTGAAGAATCTTTCAATATCAACACTATTTACTGGACACCAAATTGATTTGATAGCAGTACAACAAAAATATTTATACTTAATTTTGTGGCCAATATAGTAGTACAATATCTAGATTTAAATCACTTTTTATGATTTCAAATTTTTTAATATCCTTCTATACATTGAGATTCTGACAATAAATATAATAATGGCAAGTTCTTGTTTAACATAAATGGTACAGTTTGAACCTGCTACTGATGGATTAAAAAGTTGACTCAAAGTCTCATAATATAAATTGGTCTTATTTATCACTAAATGAAACTCAAGTGTAAGAAAATTATTTTTAGAAGTTTCAGTTAAATAAAATTCCAGTTTTTTTTTTATTGTTTCACTAGTCAATGAAATTATTTGTATTGTTTCAACAGAAAAAAAATCATTAATATGATTTTGTATGCTCCGTTTTGTGTCATCGATTTCCTCCCATAATAAATGTGCGAAAGGATATGTATGGGCAATGTCAACAGTGTAAAAATATTGCCATAGGCGATGTAAAGCGTGTCCATGTAAGATAGGTATGTAAAAATCTATCATTTCATATTTATAACGGTGAAATTAATTTTATAAAATAAGCAAATCGAGATTTTAGCATATATTTGCATATTCTATGAAATTCGCATTTATTAGCATCTATTCCGAATTTTAGCATCTATTTCGCATCTATTTCAAAATGCTAAAAATAAGGGTCTCTAGTTATGAGTAATGAATCTTATTAAATATTCGGTGGAATTATATGTTAATACTTCTTTTACGGGTTCTTTGGTGGTTTTAGTGGCCACAATTTTTCAGAGAGGACTCCCACTGGACTTGATCAGTTATAAATGATCATAATTTGAATGAGCGCATCATCAAGGAGACTTGACTGTCCTCCGATGTGATGTGGGTGTGTGAGGCAGATAAAGTCCAGTCCAGCACAGAAATCAATTTCTATAATAAAAATGATAAATTTTGAAATCCGCCATGTTTAAAAAGGCGAGAACAGTCGCGAGTTCGTCATTGAGCCGCGTGGAAGAAGGATGCAGGAGCAGCTCGCAAAGCCGACAACTTTTTAAGAAGCACAATTAGCGTTTATTTTCAATATAAGACTTCGGTTTCCCCGCCCAACCGTAACACGATGTATCGTGGACGTCGGTCGGACGGGAACTTCGAACACGAGCTGCCAGACGGGCAACATTATCGCGGCTAAGTCACAAACTAAAGTTGACAGCTGAACCAACATGAAATGGAGCAACTGTCAAAACAAATAAAATGACGTATGCAAACTCCGTGTATTTTCATATAAAATTAAGACTAACATTATTAGATGTGCATGTCAGGCGAGCGAACAAAAATAAGAGACAAAATATCGTTTTCCAAGGCTTTTAGGCATCAGACTAAAAGAGATATATCAAGCGGATATCAATATATATGAGTACATAGTAAATTCAGAGGACTATTTGTATTTCATGAAAAAAATGCAATGATCAAGATTATGCAAATAAATGCATACAATGGGTTGTTATTTCTTGGAACATGCCCGTGATGTGTATGTATTTTTTCTTGCCATGAATTCGTAACTAATTTTTTCATCCAGTGCTAACTAAAGATCAAATCTAGTAGATTAGCCATAATTAACATGAGATACTTCTAAGAATTCATCTCACTTATATACGAGTTATTTCCTTGTGCGCTTAATCATTATTTACTCACTAATAAATTATTTTCAGTGTTATTTCATTGTATTTTCCTTTTAAATGCAAATTTATTTCAAATATTAATAATAATGTTTGGTATTTTGTACAAAGCCCTTTAAATATCACATTTTAATTTTGGATTCATTTAATTGAAGAGAGGCGTGGTAATGCTACAACATGCAGGCGAGTATTGCTTGGTGGTAAAGCATTTTCTTCATTAAATATGACCTCATGTTGGAGAGAGTTCAGAAGAAATTTAATTTTTGAGGTTTATTTAGATGAGGATGTATGGATATTATCCGTGGCTGTACCCATCTAACTTTATACCGGGTATGTTGGGATACAATAAGTTGAGAACTAGAAGAGTTGTGTGCTTGAGTATGCATTTCTTTCGGCTAGTGCGCGGCGTGTTAAGAAATCCTGATATTTTGTTAGAAATCAATTTGTTTGTCCCTGACAATTATTTAAGGATAAGGAGGCACATATTATTTGTTCTTCCTAGAAGTAATACAAACTTGCAATTAACTAATATCGCCTCGAATATTGATATATTCCACTTGAGAGAAGGCTAGTTTCGACATGAGCTCCACGAATTTATTTATCAAAGTAATTTCGTGGAGTCTTCTGTTTAGAGAGCTTCGGGACTTTTTAATAATATTTGTTAAAAATCATAAATACCTATATTTATAAATTATTTCTCTTGTATTATATCTTATTTCAGGATCGTATTCAATAAATATTCTATCTGAAAGAAATAAAATAAATAAAATTGAAAAAATCATTGGTTTGATCCCCGATAAATAACGAAAATAAAAATTATTGTTAATCGATTGTAGTTTTTCTGATTTTGATCCCTCACCAGAAAAATGCCAGTTTATGGCCCATTAATTAAAATATGTAATAATTTAGATTTTTTTTCGATCGATATTTCTTGGTGGAATTCCATAATATCAGATATAAATAAAATAATTTTTAGAATTTATTCCACAATAATTTTTTTGACGACATATTTCAGCGAGGTCGAATGGCCATTTTCAAGTCTTTAAAATTAGTAGGTGAAAGTCGTCCTGTAAAAGTGTAAACATCGCCCTTTTTTAGTGAGCTTTTGGTAAAAATGGATGATACGTGACGGGCTAATGTCTATGACGTTTGCTGACAACAGTCTACATGTAGCGTATATCCATTAGTAAAATGGTAAGCGTCAAATAATCCACTGATAAGATCTCTTCAACACCGAGATCGATTGCTCTTCTTTCAGCATCACAATAAAGACAACTATAGTACATTTCAAGAGACGAGGGTGGACCTGGCTGGGATATGAGTTACGAATACCGCAGGAGACGCCGGCGGGTATAGCTCAATGTTCAAAGCGTTTGCTTTGCAAGCCAAAGGTCGTTGGTTCTTTCTCCGACGGAGATTAAAAATAAAAAAGGATTTGTAATCGATCTTAGCCATATGCACTATGGTAAGCGTCATAGAATTCCGTAGATGAGGCTTCAGAATCACCATCTGTCGGTATTCTCCCGTATGTGCTTACATAAAAAAGGAGAGTATTAACTACGGCTGCCTTTTCTTCAAGACCCCGAAATAAGGCGAGGACTAAGGCGGCCCACAGAGCTTTATGGCGAGGGCTCGTGGTGTCCGTATGCTCCAGTTGAAGAAGACATGGACGAATGGAATAGAATTTTTTTAATAAATCGTTTTTGTTCGAGTGTAACTAATTGTACAGTTGTATTTAATCAATTTACCTGGGATTTAAGTTTATTTGGTTTTCTGTTTAAGCGAACACGTTGCGAATAATTTATCTACCAACAAAATAATTAACGATTGTCCAACAGTCTAATAATGCATTAGAATAACTGCTTACTATTAACAACTGTCTAAATGTAATTACACAAACATAATTATTGTACACGTGATGTGAAATCCTTTTTTACAGACATTAAAAAGCCGACTTGAATCCTTGATCTGCAGAACAAATGTTTCAAGTGGGATGAGCATGAAAAGATATGTCAGATAAATAATTATTTAAGAATCTATTTATTAAATTTTTCGCGTTTTCTGTGTTACTTTGATATACTCGTAATTACTTGTATGTACGCATAGCGGTAAAAATACGACATAAAGGAGTAATTTAATAATGCAATACTATTGTTACATACAGACAACATTTTTTTGACAGTATTTAATTCAATTAATGAGCAGTAATTATTAAACAAACGTTCAGTAATAAATACCTAAAAATTTATGTGAAAATAATCATTTTGGAGTAAGAAAAAATCAATCGGCAGTCGAAAAAATAATAAATTGGCAGGAAATAATGAATGAATGGTTGTTAATAATAGTTTAGGTTAGGTTAATTTTACATGTTATTGGTTAATTGTTCATGCATTTAACATAAATTTTTACCAATATTGAATATATTGGTGCCATTTTAATTTTAGACATATACTGCAAATTTGTTTAGTCTGCTGCCGATTAAATTTATTTAGTGCCAATTGATTTTACTTGCTGTCAAAACCTTGAATTAGTCACTGAACAGAAAAATACAGGTCTAAATAAATATAATAAGACATTTGACGAAACTGCAATGAAAAGTATAGACCAGATCTCTTCTCTTTTCTCTCGACGCCTCCATAACCTGAGTAATCATCAAGCCGCCCGTCAGAGAAATCACTGTGTTACGTGCCGACCTACGTACTTCAAGACACACCTAACTAAAGGGTCCGCCAAATAACTTTTTTTTTTTAAAACAGGGCGCAAAACATCGAGTGTAGCTTCGGCTGTGTGGCACGTAGCGCCTTCTTTTTGAAACCAAATCTTGCCAATATCCTTCTCTTCAATTTTTGTGAACACAAATTCGTTCAACATGGCCGCGCCGCATGGAAGCGCCATTGATGGCGCTTCACGCACACTTTCTTCCACAGCAGCAATATTCTCGGGTGTACGCACTGTTTTTGGCTTTTCACGCTTTGGTTTATCGATGAGGATGCCAGTTTCTTTCACTTTTTTCCCAAGATAATGAACATACAGAGCTGACGGTGATTCTCTTCTTCCAAAATCCGTACGCAATTTTCGCACACATTCTGCAACATTACCATGATTTTCAAAGTAATGTCGCAATATTTCCTAGCGTTGTTCAAGCGTAAAAACAACCATATTCGTTCAGCGGAAAGATAAAACTAATTATCTGTCAAATCAAACATGAGTTAAGTGTTACCATTCACGAAATAAGCACTAGTTGAAAAAAAAACGTTAGATGGCGGACCCTATACCAGTAACATTTCATTATTCCGAAAAATCATTTCTCGAACTTGCCAATAAAATAGAATCGCGTTAATTATTCAATTCAATCTAATGTAAGTCCTCTGCAACTTTTTACCTTTAAAACTGTTTAAATATTAAGTTTACTTACCGACATTAAATTCCCCATGACATTATACTGTGTTCTTACTTATTTTCTTTCTTGTCCGAAATGTCAGAGTATTTCCAGCTATCAACATCACGACAAATATATATCTTAAACTGAAAATCTGCTAAAATTCAAAACAATTCAATCGATATTTGTAATGAATGAGGTTTTAACTTTTCGAAACATTAAAATATAAATGTAAAAATAAATCTCTTAACAAGAGAAGGATTGAGAAGTTAGTCGAAACTGCAGTCTCCTAATAGAGAACTTATCTTACGTGATACTTTAAATAAATAAATATAATATATAAAGGATCTCAATGTGAATGCTGAAAACATTGAAAAAATTTAAAATACATATATTTAATTATTTGTTTTGGCATCCCTATTTGAGATGAGCTATGTTATAGAGTCGTAAATAAAATAAAGATGTAATCTCTAATCCCGCGTTGTTTGGGGGATTCTGTGTAATTGGGGTATTTCGCGTCACGATTTTGGCAAGCGTCAGGCATTTCCGTCATTTCCGATTGCTGTTTATCTGTCCGCCACAACTGGAGCAAGGAAAATAAAAATATCTCCAACTACCCACATTATTAACCCTTTACGTGCGAGGTGCGGATATATTCGCACCAACTTGCACTGCTCTTAAGTGCGAGGTGTGGATTTTTCCCACGCCCTGAAAAAAACACGTCGCTTCAGTGCGAGATGCGGCTTTATCCGAATACTATATTGAAAATAATTTTGATTCGTATTACGACATTCTTCGTCAATTTTTTTTCACGATATGTATTGAGTTGTGGGTCATTCTACAAATGATTCAAATTCGCCCTTTTTTAAAAATAATAATGGATTTATTTAATTTAGTTCTGAAGGTGAATAAAATAGCAAAAACAATAAATGCAGTACTGACCAATCAAAACACATAAAAAAATCGTTCGTAGATATTCAACTTTATTTTTCATTGTCTTATTATTGGTGTTAGAGCACTGCGACACACCTAAATACCTAGGGGTCAAGCTGGATAGGACCCTCACTTATCAGAAACACTGTCAGTCTGTTAAGCAAAAGGTGTCCACCAGAAACAACCTACTCCGAAAAGTGGCAGGTACGAAGAGGGGAGCCCAACCAAACCTGATCCGCACAAGTGCTCTAGCTCTTTGTTTCTCTGCTGGCGAGTATGCTGCGCCAGTATGGGCGAGGTCTGCCCATACCAAGAAAGTGGATATTGCTCTGAATGAAACGTGCCGGGTGGTTACGGGGTGCCTAAAACCTACCCCAATATCAAAGCTATATCAACTGTCGGGCATTGCCCCACCAAACATACGGCGAGAAGTTACTACCAAGAAGGAACTCACCAAAGCAACCCACGACGCACTCCACCCTATGTTTGGGTACCAAAAGATAACCACACGGCTCAAATCAAGGAGAAGTTTCCTACAGTCGACAACGGAACTGGTGATACCTGAGGCCACCCTGCGGCTGAACATGTGGAGAAGTTCTACTGAGGGGAATACAGGGATTGCCCCGAAAGAGGACCTAGTCCCTGGACATGACCAAGGGTGGAATATATGGAGGTCCCTTAACAGACTTCGGACCGGAGTATGCAAGACGAGGACACAAATGAGGGCCTGGCAGTTTTACAGCGGACCGACTGAATGTGACTGCGGCGTGGAGCAGACCCTGTCACACCTTCTGGAGTGTGCGCTGTGCCCGAATAGCTGCACCCAGAAAGACCTGATGATGGCCAGAAGTAACGCCATCGACGTCGCCCACTTCTGGGCAGACAGGATCTGACCCTGTTGTTTCCGACACGATTATATATATATTGTCTTATTGACTTATTTCGTGACTTTTTGTGAAATTTCATTTCACACGTAAAGGGTTAATATGATGGAATAATGCACACGCATTTTGTAAGAAAACGAGAAAAAAGTTTTTTTTTTTAAGGAAAACAGAAAGCCGAACGTAACGAGTATATTTCGAAAAGTCATATTTGCCTATCATTGCGGAAAGGTGTCACCAGCATGTTAGATATCATTAATATGGGCGTGGGCACAAGGTGAAACTCTAGATATATAATTACAATATTAAAGAATGATCGAGTATGTAACGATTGGGCTAGAAGATTATACTAATTGATTGCCATCGAAGGTGCTAGAGCAATAATTTACTACTTAGTGGTTTCTCAATTTGTACCAAGGACTTGGGTTCCGCCGCATTTCGTTCACAGACAATTCTTTCAATGACTCATTGGTAACGACGTAAAGCGCACTGGACGTCTGGTTCATGGGAAATTTGTCGCACGCGACAACTGGTGCATTGGCTGTCTCGCTAAGGATTTTTCCACTGATTGTAGAGTCCAGAGATCCATAGGTCTCGTTAACGAAATAACTTTAGTTATAATAACTTAGTGGAGTGTTGATCCGCCAACGTCAACGACTACAGCCCGAGATTCACGCATCATCCTTATTATTACAGGAATTTACTATGAATGGGTGGTCTTCTTCATGGGACGACTTTCGTCTACTAGCTAATTTTAATAAATACGCTATGACTGGCATTTCACGGGTGAGGAATCAAATTCATACGAACCGGGGCTTTAGGGGCTATTTTAGAGCTCAGAAATCTGAAATGATCCCGAGACATGGACCACTAAGCCCCAAGGGCGGCTCAACCCAGTAACATTTGTTGAGTCTAAATTAGTGGGTTCATCTACATTCTACAGCCATATGAATGAAAAACCTGTGTTTCCAAAAGTTTTACTCCGACTGCCCCCGGCGTAGATCGTTATAGCAGCGCTTTGCGAAACGGTAAAATTACTATAGTTAAGATAAATCGCTTCCGTAAAATGCAGGGCTTAATGTCTGGGCAGACTATTTACCTGTGAAATTCCCTGCATTACAGTTTTAAAATCATTTAAGGTGAAAAGTATGCGATATTTTTTTGGAAATAAAAAAAAAGTTGCATGAATCTAACATACTATGAGTAAAAAGAAACATTTATTTACTTGATTGTATGCACGCGTTTGTAATTTTATCGACGAAAGCCGTTGGGTATAGCTAAATTGTCAAAGCGTATGCTTTGCAATCCAAAGATCGTTTGTTCGATCCCCGATGGAGATTAAAAAAAAAGATTTTTAATCGATTTCTGGTTGGTGTGAATTTTATCCCTCCCCGTATATATATTTTTTTTTTATGTAAACGCATGCAGGAGAGCACAACCGGTCAAGACCAGTGCACTCTATGACGCTCAGCCAGGGAGGCTGGACGCTGCATGCGGGAAACGTGTGTTGTGTTCGTGTTTGTGTGTGGGTTGGGGAGATTGCAAGTGTATATTTATCTGTTTCTTGAAGAGATCCAGATTGTAGGAAGGAGGAAACACAGACGCTGGAAGAGCATTCCATAGCTTACCGGTGGCATTAAGGAAGGAACTTTGGAAGCTGCCAGTTCTTGGTCGACATATATTAACCGTGTATGGATGTTCGGCAAGTGTAAGACGAGTTTGTCGGCTGTGGGTGGGTGCAGGAGGAATTAGTTCTTTAAGTTCCGAAGAGCAGCGACCGTGGTAATAACGGTAGAAAAGACTAAGAGAACCAACCTTACGTCTGTGTTCCATTGATAATGACAGTCATAGCATATTAAATTAAATTGGTGGTAGACGAAAGTCCACCAGTGAAGACCACCCATTCATAGTAAATTCTTGTTAATAATAAGGATGATGCATGAATCTCGGACTGTAGACTATGACGTTGGCGGATCAACACTCCACATGCTGCGCTTAGCCATACGCACCATGGTAAGCGTCATAGAATTCCACAGATGAGACTTCAGAATTACTATCTGTCAGTATTCTCCTGTATGTGTTTACATAAAAAAAACTCGGCGTGGACTATGTCGGCTGACAAAACATTGTGGCGGCATTTCCTGAAAGCCATATGCTCCAATTAGGGGAGCGAATATGGTGATGTTAATGATATATTACACAACTTTTGACGGTAACGAGTTTTTAACGACTTCTTAACTTAAGCTAACATTTCATGCTCACATTGAAGCTGTGTGTGGAATGGCACTGAAGATGTTAGGATTTGTTCTGCATAGTGCCAGGACTTTCTCGAGCACTATCGTACTGGTCGTACTGTACAATTCATTGGTTCGTAGCATACTTGAGAGCGGATCTATTATTTGGGCTTCCCACGAGAATAAATATGACCTCATGTTGGAGAGAGTTCAGAAGAAATTTCTGAGGTTTCTTTACATGAGGATGTATGGATTTTATCCGTGGCTGTACCCATCTAACTTTATACGGGGTATGTTGGGATACAATGAGTTGAGAACTAGAAGAGATTTGTGCTTGAGTATGCATTTCTTTCGGCTAATGCGCGGCGTGTTCCGAAATCATGATATTTTGTTAGAAATCAATTTGCTTGTCCCTGATAATGATTTAAGGATAAGGAGGCACAGATTGTTTGTTCTTCCTAGAGGTAATTCTAACCTGCCAGAGACTATGCCTCATGGGAGAGTGATCAGACTGTTCAACCATATTGGGAAATATTACAATGTAGAAATCATTTCGGATGACACAATGAATATGACTGCTAGCAGAGGTCTAGTGACACTATTGTATTGGAATTTTATTACTATTTGGGAGATAATGTGGCATAACCTGCCAGAGACTATGCCTCTTGAGAGAGTGATCAGACTGTTCAACCATATCGCCTCGAATATTGATATATTCCACTTCAGAAAAGCCCAGTTTCGACATGAGCTCCACGAATTTATTTATAAAAGTAATTTCGTGGAATCTTCTGTTTGGCAAGCTTCGGGACTTTTTAATAATTATTGTTAATCATAGTAAATAACTAATTATTTATCTTGTATTATATATCTTAATTCAGGATCGTATTAAATATATTTGTATTTGTAATGTTTCTGAAAGAAAGAAATAAAATTGAATTGAATAAAACTATTGGTAAAATTCCACTATTAAATACCACCTGGAAAATTTAAAATTTTCTAACTTAAATGTCAGATGCTATAAAATACTATGTAACAATGGTATGCTATGAAACTGTTATTCCATGAAGAAATGAATATACTGATAAACTGAGAGATATCGATTGTCCACTATCTGGTGTGCGTCCTTTTGCTGTCCTCTCCATGTCGGGCAAGAACCAAAACGAGGAAGTGAGAGAATGTTCAGACAGCAAAAAATGTGGCCCACATATCGGCCGAGGAATTTTAATGTACCTACACGAAAGTTGATTTAACGATCGGGCCAATCAAAAAATTCACTTGCTGTAGAGGTAGCCCTTAAGGTAGGCACGGATCTGTGAAATGGGCCACCACTCTGTTCATTCTTCTCAAAAATGTATCAATTTTCAAAAGACGCTAACTATGTAAGTGTACTCGCATTCATATATTGTATGTACGGTCTTCTGTGGTTCGGTAAATAATAAGTTAATTAGAAGTAATCGATAATGGATATTAGTATTTCGTGCGTCTGAAATTTAAAAAATATATTATAGAGCCAGTCTATAATCGCACCATTGCATTATGCGAGTATTGGAGAGTTCTAAGTTTCAAATAGATTGATATCAGTTGATATAGTTATTTTAGGCTGATGTCGAAAAGCCTCGATATAATATTGTTTGTCTTATATTTTTGTTCGCTCACCTGACATTTTTAGCATATTCACAATAACGAATTTGTCGTTAGCTAGGCGCATTATAAAGATGGAACAAGATACCTACACAGTGTGTAAGGAAATAATTTTCATTTCCAGTGGATTCATCAATAGAAATGATAGATTGAGATGATGTCGTTTAATAATTATATTATAAATGAGTAAAGAAAGTAAGTAAATATTACTACGAGCGCTTAGTAGACGGTAGTTGTCCCCCGACCGCGACGAGTGTTGTATTGTGGCCGGCTCGGCGCCTGAAGCGTGTTATTCCGCCCGGGCCGCAAGTTTGTCAAGTTTAATTAAATACATGTGCTTCTGAAAAGTCTGTGTGTTGTTCATCTGCTCCTCATTCTGCAACTACGCGATCCAATAACAATCCTGAAGACGTGAAGTCGTCTTTTCGAGAGAGGAGGATGTTAGTATTATATATTAATTAGAGATATTACCAAGATGGTATTTAAAAAGCTGCAACATTTCCATATGTAATGCTGTGTCATAAAATGACACACTATTACCTGAGTTAAATTTTTTTAATGCAGAACAATAAAAGTGGAGAAAAAATATTTATTTAAAAACGTGTGAAACTGAAATAAGGTAAGATAATCAGTGAAATATTGGACCACGTATCTTATCTGCCTAGGTGATAATGATCTTAATTCACTCATGTACTCGTATGTATCCTTCACGTATACCATGTCCATTTAATAATGTGGAGAATATCGCCACTATAACCCACCGCCAAGAGCACTTTTCAGCCATAAATCAGATTTTGTCGGTTCCGCCGCATTTCATTCAGAGACAATTTATTCAAACGTCGGTAAGGACGTGGGCGCACCGGACAACTGGTGCACTGGATGTCTCTCTAACCTAACCTAAGGATTTATCCAGTGAGTCCAGAGATCTATATGTCTCGATAACAAAATGTCAGTGAAATATTTGTAGCGAAACATTCAGTGCACCAGTTGTCTCGTGCGATAATGTCCCGTGCACTAGACGTCCAGTGCGCCCCACGTCGTTACCGATGTGTCATTGAACGAATTGTCTGTGAACGATAGGTTGTGACACTTATTTTGTCCTGTGAAACGTGGAATATAATCTATCAATGCATGTCTGGATCGCTATTACCATTGCATCAGAATCGTGTCCAGCTAATCAACTGTCACGTTTATATTCTTATATAATATATGCGGTGTAATCTGTTATTAACACAACAAAGGTAATTTAATTACAAGTCCTACAACTACCGAGACTAATGCGGACAGGTGCCGCCCCATCCAAGTAGGACTAGTGCTTAATACATGTAATCTGGCTGAGTGGATAAAGGATAAATATGTCGACTCTTATTCGACGAATTAAAAGATTTTACAATATTTTTAAGGCTTTTATTTACCCTTCAAATATAATTAATCATAAATATGAGTAAAATACTACCTCAATATATTTACAAATTAAACTATGTATAAATATCGCCTTTTGAACACCATTTGACTTTTAATACTGGCGGTATAGCTTAATGGTCAAAGCATTTGCTTTGTAAGCCAAAAGTCGTGGGTTCGATCCCCGACGGAGATTAAAAAAAAGGATTTGTAATCGATTTCTGATCTCTAAAATACTCCCGGTTGTCGTGAATTTGATCCCTCACCCGTAAAATGCCAGTCAAAGCCTAATAATTAAAATTGGTGGTAGACGCGTGAAGACCATCCGTTCACAGTTAATGTCTGTAATAATAAGAATGATGCGTGAATCTCGGGATGTAGTCTATGACGTTGGCGGATCAACACTCCACATGCAGCGCTTAGCCATATGCACTATGGTAAGCGTCATAGAATTCCACAGATGAGACGTCAGAATCACTGTCACCATCTGTCGGTATTCTCCTGTATATGTTCACATAAAAAAAAATACAATATAACCGACAAATTTTTCAGTTTTTGCTTCGATTCGGTTTTAGCTGACTCTTAATTTTCAGCCCAAATAATAAAATGATATTTGGTTTTTGCTTGATAATGCGAATTACTAATATTTATCGGTTTCAGTGCGGCTGATTTCTGTCAAAAAACGACTATCGTTTCTGTTTCGGCCAAAACAAAAACAAGGTTATTTTTCGGTTTCAGGCAATAACTTTCAGACGGTCACAACATTTAATTATGTTTATACATGTAAAAAATCGCTACCTTTGGGTGATGAGTGAATTTTATGTTGTGTGGTGACGCTGGAGCTTTGAAACACAAATGTGAAAACAGTAGTTTCGTAAATGATTTAATGACAACATTGTGACCCCAATGATATTGAATTTTTTGCACTACTTATATACACACAAATTTAAAAAAATATATTAATAAAGATACTTATTATTTAGTGCTAAGAAAAACAAAAAAGACAATCTTCAAAAGGTTCCAATTCTCATCAAAATGTCTAACAAATTATTCTTCCAAACAAATTCGTGCAGTTCGTGTCTGAACTGGGCCTCCCTTACGTGAAATTCCTTCCTCAACGGAGTTTATTACCCATAATACATAAGCTTTGCTACTACCTTAACGCGGCATTTACTTATATACAATATAACGTACAAAATAACGCTTTACAAAGTTAAAAATGGTTTAAGTGAAATAATTCATACAATATATTTCCATTCTCATTTGATGGTGTACTTCTTTATGGTTTCACGTATGAAAAAGAGTCGGTGGGTTTGTTTATAATAATTTGAAATGGGCGGACAGATGTGCGGACCTCCAAGGTAGATTTTAATGATGATTCCTCCCAGAGGAGTCATCTCTTCCGCGAGTTCTATCGACGCGGAGCACAAACAGGACACGCCTCGTGTGTAAGATGGGATGTTCAATTAAAGAACCTCACAAAAGGTTCTTAATTATAAAACTGAATTATTATGGAAAGACATGTCGAATAGCAACCAACGCGGTTATTATATTTACACTTAATAAGGCTATGACAGGAGCAGTACCGGCTTTAGATCTTGCGGCGCTCTAGGGCACTTTAGTACTAGCGCCTAAAAATGTTTATATTTAAAAAAATCTAAGAAAAATTGCTTGCTCTCTGCGTCCTTAACTCATTCGTGCCCTGGGGCACCTACCTTCTTCGCCACCCACTAAAACCGGCACTGGACCGGAGTGAAAGCATTAGACTCATACGAAAGAACATAAATCTGTTAAATATTTTTAAATAAAATGTAGTCTTTTTGATGCTGCGATGAAAGAAAAGGAAGCTCTAGTTTTTGTTCTCCAGCAGCATTCTCAGAATATGTCTCAGCCACGTCATATTATTGACTAGTATGGCAGGCAGCCTTGTCCGCTCTCTCACCTCGTTATTCCTCTCTAAGTTAAACTATCGTATTCTCAGCATTCTACGCAGACTGACATTTGTTTTCGAAACATATTATACGGCTGCATTGGATTTTGGTGAAATGCTAAGATTCACAACTGTAAAGAAGAATAAGATATAAGCTTTTTGGCAGCGACCACTGAATTCCATCCCTCTTGGATGACCATCAGAAGGATTGTCAGCAGACGGACGCTGTCAACATCTTTCAAAGTCGGGTTATCGTGACTTCGGTGGAGTCTCTCATGGAGCCCGAAGTGTGGCCTGAAAGGACCATCGTTCAACCCTGGTTGCGTGTAAGACGAAATAATCGCAGTGAACAGTGGTTGAAACCGAGTTGAGTGAAGATATTGACATATTTAGTGTAATATTGCTTCAGATTCAGTGCTGGTGTGTACGGATAAGAAATGTTGGATGTTTGATTTTGTGACAATAATGCCGTGTTATTTATGTGTCAACGTTGATATACTTATGACATGGTGTTTGTTGTCTCAAATTCTAACTATTTGCGTTGCGTATTCCTACACTTGTTCTGAGTGTGAGGTCATTGAGACTAAATGTATCAATACATTTACATCATCGCACTTACGTTAGTACTTCAATAACGAATTAAAAATGAAATTTAAAAAAAAAATGATAGTATATAATGGTAGCAATGTAGCGCTTGGTCGTCCTCAAAGTGTCAAGCATCATATAATGTAAATATTGGGCGTGTCTGTGGCGGTGTAAGTAATAAGGTTTTGAGACTTACCAGTCCGTCGCAGGCTGATAGCGCCACCGTGGAGCCCGGTTGGCCAGCGACCTGCCCTCGGTAGTGACAGGCGCCTGCGCCCAGTTGGGGGCGCATTCTTGTGGCGCCCTCCAGACCCCGGCGCTCTACTACCAGCGCCGGTGAGATGAATCCCAGCTCCGGCCTGGAAGAACAGAAATATTTTTAGGTGGCGAAGTACTGACAAAGAACTAATTCCTCCTGCACCGTCTCACAACCGACAAACTCGTTTTACACTGACCGAGCATCCATACACGGTTAATATATGTCGACCAAGAACTGGCAGTTTCCAAAGCTCCTTCCTTAATGCCGCTGATGAGCTATGGAATGCTCTTCCAGCGTCTGTGTTTCCTCCTTCCTACAATCTGGATCTCTTCAAAAAACAAATAAATATACACTTGAAATCTCCCCAAGCGACACAAAACCAGCCTCCCTTGCTGAGCATCATAGAGTGCACTGGTCTTGACCGGGTGTGCTCTCCTGCATGCGTTTTCATAAAAAAAACTCCATTAGTTCAAGCTCAAAATCAAAGTTGCAAAGGAATATTCCATGAAGAAGGGCTGACGTATGATGTTAAATTGGTTTATTCTTCCCTTACTGTTTTAAAAACACCCAAAAGCTTTTAATATGTATTTTCTACGACACATGAAGATGTCATTTAAAAACCGGAAAAATGTGAATATTCCTAAATATTGCTTCGATAATGTAATGTAAGTATCTGAAAAAGAGAAAAAAAAACATCGCAAATAGCCGCGACAAATTCGGCGCGCATATTGACGCGTGCGCAGCCGAATTCATACGGACAGAACGTTCGCGAAGCCAAGCATTTGCCCATACAACAAGTTTGTCTCGTCTGCGCAGCCCTTTGCGCAGATGCATGATACGTGCGAGCAAATTATATTGTGGCTCGGCCTAATACTGTGACTAGGTCGACCAATAAATTTGTAAAGTTGTATCGTAAATATATGTCGATGTGCTTCTGAAAAAGTCCTTGTTAAGCTGACCTGCTCCTCATAATGCCTTCACGCGACTGTATAATAGCATTTTGAAAGAGATGAGGATGTTAGTATCTCTTCGTTAATATTTTATAGAAACGTAAAGTATGTTTGGAGATCACTGTCCACATTTTCTCTGTCTTTCTCTGTCCATATAAATAGTCAAATTAATTTTTCTCTATCGTAAGCCTTCCATATGAATAATCCATTTATGAATACGTCTAATTTGCTGACTTTATCACGTCTTTTCGTATTCAGACCATCTTCGACTACCGCTCCTATGGTCTTTGGCATACTTGCGAATTATTAATACGCTTCATAAATCAGTTTGCAGACCTTCCGTTTCGAAACAGCGTGAATGCTTAACCGCAAGTCAAGTAATGCTTCATGTTCATTGTACATGAACGGCCACATTTTTCATCAATCACACATTTTAACGAAGGGTCATTCTTTATGTAAATACATACACGATATATAATGTACAGGGTGAAGAAAAATGTTTTTTTTATTTTATGAAATTTGCTATTTTTGGAACTAGTAAATATATGTAAATCAGCAGAAACCACACGGCTCAAATCAAGAAGAAGTCTCCTACAGTCAACAACGGAACTGGTGATACCTGAGGCCACCCTGCGGCTGAACATGTGGAGAAGCGCAACTGAGGGGAATACTTGGATTGCCCCGAAAGAGGACCTAGCCCCTGGACATGACCAAGGGTGGAATATATGGAGGTCCCTTAACAGACTTCGGACCGGAGTATGCAAGACGAGGACACAAATGAAAGCCTGGCAATTTTACAGCGGACCGACTGAATGTGACTGCGGCGTTGAGCAGAGTCTGTCACACCTTCTGGAGTGTGCGCTGTGCCCGAATAACTGCACCCAGGAAGAGCTGATGATGACCAGAAGTAACGCCATCGACGTCACCCACTTCTGGGCAGACAGGATCTGACCCTGTTGTTTCCGACACGATTATATATATATGTATATAGCAGAAGGTTTTATTCTTTTGATTTAATAATATTATGTTATGTACAAGTAATTACTACTATAATAAAATACTAAGGGTGCCGCAGGAGAGCAGAAACAACAGCTGCTTTTTTAAGTCTTAAGGCTCTTCTTGCCCGCGTCAGAATCCATTCATTGTTTTTTTGTGATTTTTTTATGTAATCGCATGCAGGAGAGCACAACCGGTCAAGACCAGTACACTCTACGCTGGACGCTGTATTCGGGAAACGTGTGATGTGTTCGTGTTTGTGGGTGAAAAAAAAATCCTTACAATAACATTACAAATTAAAAAAAAGACAATTCGTTACTGAAGTATAATAAGAATTAATAATAAAATTAAAAAAATACAACGTGTACAAATATAGGTACTTATGATTAAGTACTAAGAAAATAACAATGCTACATGTAAGGCCATCCAAAACCAACTACGGATTCTATTCTCCTATGTTAAGAATGTGTAGACTGGTTACTCCTCTAGTGACTTGGACTTTTTCGGGGTTGACCTTCCAGCATTTCGCAGATCCCTCTACTAATGTACTAGATCTGTTTTTTTACTCATGTTCATGTTTTGTCTAAATGTATTGTCTTAGCTATTATATTGTTCTGTTTTACCATTTCATTTATTGTATTTTCTATTTTAAAACCGTATGTATTGGCCTAGGCCGTTAATAAAATAAAATATAATAAAAATAAAATAAACAATAAAGACAAGCAACATAAGGTCCCAATGCTCATCAAACAGACGACGCCAACAAATCATTCCTCCAAAGATACTCGTGGAGTTCATGCCTGAATTGGGCCTCCCTTACATGAAATATATCAACATTCGAGGCGATTTGGTTAAAGAGTCTGATCCCTCTCCCAAGAGGCTTAGTCTCTGGCAGGTTAGTGTTACTCTTTGGGAGAGCGAACAATCTGAGCCTCCTTATTCTCAGATATTTATCGGGGACACACAAACCGATCTTCAACAAAATTTCAGGATTCCCGAACACGCCACGCAACAGCCCGAAGAAATGCATACCTAAGCACACATTCCTTCTTGTCTTCAACTCAATGTACCCCAACATACTCTGTATGAAGATAGTTGGATACAGCCATGGATAGTATCCATACGTCCTCACGTAGAGAGATTTCAGAAATTTCTTCTGTACCCTCTCCAACATGAGGCTATATTTCACCTCTATCTAATCCTCATCCCTCCACCACGCGTTCTGATAACTATCCCGGCAACGTGAAGTCGTTTCTTTTAGTAACGGGGATGTTAATATATTTTTCGTTATTAATATTCATATAGAATCGTTGCCTGTGAAAGCTTGCATAGCAGCACAGATTTATCATTAGATAGCAAACATTGGAATACGTAGCTATACCCCGGCGGGTATAGTTCAATGGTCAAAGCGTTTGATTTGCAAGCCAAAGGTGGTGGGTTCGATCCCCGACGGGCAAATAACAACAAAAAATTTTTTTAATCGATTTCTGAGCTTTAAAATACCCCCGGTTGGCGTGAATTTGATCCCTCACCCGTAAAATACCAGTCATAGCCTATTAATTAAAATTGGTGGTAGACGTAAGTCGTTCCGTGATAACCACCAATTCATAGTAAATTCTTATAATAATAAAGGATGATGCGTGAATTTTGGGCTGTAGTCTATGACGTTGGCGGATCAACACTCCACGTGCAGCGCTTAACCATATGCACCATGGTAAGCGTCATAGAATTTCATATATGAGAATTCAGAATAACTATCACCGTCTGTCGGTTTGATCCTGTATGTATACAGGAGAAAACCGACCACATACAGGAGAAAACCGACAGATGGTGATAGTAATTCTGAATTCTCATATATGGAATTCTATGACGATACATAAAAATATATACATAATAAATACCCTGTCTCTTCCCTTTTTTGTACCGGGGCCGAAAGAGTAAGTAAAATAAATATTCATTTAATAATCGCGCCGCAAATAACGCGATTTCTCCGCAACTGTCTCGCTCTGTCTCCTCGTCCCTCTCGCTCAGTGAGGACCGCTTTACAGTTGATCAGTTAAACTGTTTTTGTTCGCGATCTTCGCAAAAATGCCGCCGAGTTTGCGCGACTGTGAAGCAAGTACCGAGGAAAAGGTCGTACAAAACTAGCACATCGACTTTAAAACACTTCAATTTTAAAGTATTTTTTTAAATTTAATTCATTCCAGAGTCACCTCAAAAATGAACATGTAACATTACCGATTGTATCAGCGTTAAAGATATGCAGGTCCTTTAACAGACTTCGGACCGGAGTATGCAAGACGACTTTGAAATTTAAGTGACTGCGGCGCGGAGCAGACCCTGTCACACCTTCTAGAGTGTGCACTGTGTCCGAGTAGCTGCGCCCAGGGAGACCTGATGATGGCCGGGAGTAACTCCATCGACGTCGCCCACTTCTAGGCAGACAGGATCTGACCCTGTTGTTTCTGACACGATTATATATATATATAGCGTTTAAGATAAAACAAATCCATGTTTTTATGGAGCGACAAACGCAAGGGAGACAAATCTTTTTTTTCGTGTCAGCGACGAAAAAATTGTTTCCGCGCAAAATCTAGCAACATCGATGGCCCATGTGTTGCCCAGCCTTAGGTCTTGGGATGTGATCTTGATCTTTTAGATCTTAGATGTGAGGCGGTCTGCAGGTTTTCACAGTGGCACAACAGTGACTCTCCGAAGCATTCCCCATCGCTCTAGGTTGCCCTTTGTTCTACCAACTCTGGTTCTTAATCTGTTCAGAGATTTCCAGTCAGTCCGCCAGTCGAGGCCAGTGTCAGTTGGGAGGCTTTCTTTTGGGGTAGTGAAATCTTCTGATACGATTTGTTGCCAGCGCTGAGGTTTTGTGGATCGGGAGGATACTCAAATCATTACTTTATTTTTCGTGCTCGAATTATTTTTGAAGGACTTGGACTGGAACTTGGATATGACATGTTTTGAGAATTTAATTTTCAACAGAATTAGGGTAGCTTTGCTGGTAAAATGCTTATATTTCGGAGTTGATACGGTATTGAGTTAAAGTTTTTTGTGAGACAAGGTGAGCTGGTTATTGATGCGCTTTCATTGCTATTGTCGGTCCGGTTGGTCGCGCGATGAGAAGCAAGAAAAAGTCGCGCGACTGGAAGACGTCATCAATAATGCAGCCTCCGTGGTGCACAGTCTGCAGCATGGTACACATAAAGCGCACATGAGCCATTGTGCATAACCTGCAGCACGGTACAATGCCTGCGTCACAGCACACGTAGTGCACAGCTCACAGCACGGCACATTTAGGACTCAGCACGCAGAAGAGCTCACAAGGCGCACATGAGCCAGGGTATACAGAACACAGTATGCACCACAGCACACTTAGTTCACGCCGCATTCAGTGCATAGTCTTGATATCCCCGTTTATCAAAGGACGACTCCATGTCAGGACATGTGGGGGTAGGTCACAAAAAAATCTTATCTAGAGACACATTGTCATTTATTTAAGACAAAAAATGACAAACTTAGGTATTCTGCCCGGGCCACAAACAATGAACGATCTACCTCCGTCGTGACTCGGGCCGAAAGTGACACGCAGCGCGCTGTTACACTCGCAGCACGTTCAGAACGCATGTCAGCTATTTTACAAATTATCTGCTGTCACATAACATATGTGATCGAAAGAAACGATATGGGAAACGCCATGTCTTTGACTCCTTGAATCAAGACATAGTTTAACACTTTTATAGGTGGGTGATGAGCGAACAAAAATAAGAGACGAAAGATCGTACATCTTAGCTTTTCGGCACCAGGCTGCAAGTGCTATACCGCCAGCAGAATGGCACAGAGCACAAAATACGGCACGGCATGCTCAGTGCAAAGAACACATAATCGTATTTAAGTATTGTATGTTTATCAATTATTTTCTTGGAGTAACGCGCGCAGTGAATGATGCCGACGTGGAATAGATTGACAAGTTTTTCTTCTTCTTTCCATATCCATTCTAAATATGTAACATATAGTCACCACAAATTGCCGCCACTTAATTCTGTCAACTGCCACTGTCCACCATTCGTTCAACGACATACCTGCAGCTGAAGGTCCACTTGGAAACATATATGGTTCCTGACAACCCCCATAGCAGGAGTTTGAGTACTTTAAAAAAAGGGTAGCTGCAGTAATCGAAGCATATTGTTGAGTGATTTGTTAATTGGATTTTAAAAGAAAATCCGGTGATTAGCCCCATATTCCCAAGGCCTGGATAATTTTGTCCTAAAAAATGGCTCAACCCATATACGAGTATTCCAGTTACAGGTTTAAAAAAATTATAAAGTATTTTTTTATTATACTATAATAATATCAACCGGCTACTCCTCAGTATTTTTTCTCTACTTTGGTGGTCTTTAGCTATACCAAGGTGATTGAAAATGCGCAAAATGAATTCAACATGTCATTTTTGGCATGTATGTGTCATGACAAACATGTTGGGAGCCACGGAGACCTTGGTATGAGCTGTGCACATGCGCAATAAATCTCCCCCTGAGATGTGATTTCAGTTTTTTTCATAAAAATCGCTTTTAATGTTAATTTATCACACTTTAACCCTCTTATCGGGTGACAGACATACTGTATAAGACAGGTAGTGAGAAACAATATATACTGTCGCAGATTCAATGTTCATATTTTATGTACCTATCAATAGCATTGTTATTGACCGTTGATTTAATAACACGGCCACCTTAATTGTTATTTATTATTATAAAAATATTATCAGCCGGTCAAAGGGTTTGATTTGCAAGCCAAAGGTCGTGGGTTCGATCCCAAAAGGAGAATAAAAAAAAAGAGTTTTCATAGATTTCTGAGCACTAAAATACCCCCGGTTGGTGTGAATTTGATCCCTCACCCGTAAGATGTCAGTTATAGTTTATTAATTAAACTTGGTGGTAGACGAAAGTCGTCCCGTGAAGACCACCCACTCATAGTAAATTTCTGTAATAATAAGGATGATGCGTGAATCTCGGGCTGTAGTCTATGGCGTTGGCGGGTCAACACTCCACATGCAGCGCATTGCCATATACACCCATGGCAAGCGTCATATAATTTCTCAGATGAGACTTCAGAATCACTATCACCATCTGTCCGTTTTCTTCTGTATGTGGTTACATAGAGTATATTTTATAATTATAAAAAGTTGTATCACAGTTGACTAGTAAAATTTTGCGGAAAGAAGTCGCTAGTGCTAGGATATGGTGACCATATGCTTAAACTTGGGCATGTATGTTCCATACAAATAGAGAATATTAAAAAATATTTATTGGCTTGACATCATAACTGTGGGATGGATATAAGCTAATGGGTCGATAAACCTAGCTATGAAAATGAATGGTTCCAGATTGAAATACCGGAGAAGAATTGTAGAGTATATTTCAATCAGACCTTAACCCTTTCGCATCTGTTGTCGGCATACGCCGTCAAAGATTCTCCGACCGTTGACAACAGTTGACGTGATATATCGTTTTGCTACTTTCAGTACTCATTGTGACATCTACGGTAGGAAATTGGGAGTGCAGTCATTCCCTTTATCAACCCACATGTATTCTTAACAGGAATCTGTAAAGCATGTAAATTAATACTCTGTAAACCACATGTGTCAATGCCATCACATGCATGGAGTTACATAATGAAGGTTTGTTAAATATAATAGTTGTTTATGCATCATCGGTAAAGGATACAAGAATAAATGTGATAAATGAAATTAGGTCACATAAGTACATTTATGCTTCAAATACTAGTTTTAAGCAAAAAAAATGGTTTGAAAAATTCACGCCCTATTGGCAGTATAATTTGTATTCCACCGAGCCGTAACGAAAGGGTTAAATACCTGTCATATAAAAAGCTTTTGATAAAATAGCAGAACGCTATTAGCAACCTTCCAACGATTTATATTATTAGGTCAAAGTAACTATTATTAGAGGTTAGATTATAAAGGGTATAATTTGACCTAAATTTGGTACTGGTAACCTATTGAAGGTAGCAAAATAAGTTTTACTTTGGAAGGAATGACGAAGTGAGGGAACGATCAAAGCAGCCTTCATCTTAAAAAAAAATGTAGAAAAAAAATATAGATGCGTGTTGTACTCTGCAAGTTACACACAAGGTTAAAATATACGTCTGAGAAATAGTTGAAGAGCGTAGGAGCCTATTCCATGTCAGCCTCGTTAACCGCGCGTGTAGCCCCGACGATTTCCTTGACGAAGTTTAACAGCGAGAGACCGTCAGAACTAAGCTGCAGTTCACGAAAATCCTCCCAAGAAATGATAGAGACTCCCGGGCGACAACACAGAATGCGTCTCCTATTCTCATGGATAATGCACTCCATGAAAGAGTATCTCACTGTATGCCTGGATCACATGGAAATTCGTCGCAAGAAGAAACGCCGAATCTTTTTAGGAATTCTCTGAAAATTCCGTGTCCGGTAAACGCTTGCGTGAGATGAAAGTCCACGGAGTTCGTCTTTATCCACGTCAATAAGTGTTCGATGGATGGAAAAAAGACTATTCCTCCGGGAGTTGATTCTTGATAGCCTAGTCCCTACTACAGTCGGTTATGGGACGAATGTGGTACTGGCTGGCTCATAAACTTCGGAACATAAAATGCAGCTGCCTCTTCTTTAAGCCCCAAGTTCTATACATAAAAAGTACTCAGTAAATCTGACAAGTAAAAAGGCGAAGTTTATGACAGCTTACTGATCTATATGGCTGTAGTTCGTGACAGTTTTATGCCCCAGTTAGGAGAGCGAACATGGTATGATTATTAGCGAGAAAAGCCCGATTCAGTGGATTCTATGTCGTTGCTATACATGCGGTTTGGTGAGTCACCTCAGTGTGTCTGTGACCCGTGAAGCGACGGTCCGTTGGTGACATTTCGCTGATGTCCTCGCCAATGTCTCCGCTGATGGTTTCGCCAGCCCGGCTAATGACTGCGAAACCTCGGGTCATTAACTTTAGGCGTCCATCCGTTAATAGGTCAAAATATTTAGACTCGAGACGCCCGACTCGGACTTAAATGTCAAGCGTGCTATGAAAAAGAAAATCCAAACAATTTTACGAGTGTATCCTTGCTTTGGCATTGATGGCTTGTAACTGAAAAAAATATTTCATAGAGATTCATCATCATCATCATCAGCCTGTATCCGTCCACTGTTGAACGTAAGCCTCCCGCATGTGTCTCCATCCTCTTCGATCTTCTGCCTTCCACATCCAGGTCACTCCCGTTATTCTTCTTATGTCGTAAGTCCATCTTGCAGGGTGTCGGCCAATGCTTCGTTTGCCAGTTCTTGGTCGCCTTTTCAATACTTTTCTTCCCCATCGACTGTCGTCTCTTCGACAGATATGTCCTGCCCATTGCCACTTGAGTGTGCCTATTCGTTGGGTAGCATCCACTACTTGAGTCCTTATACGTATTTCCTCGTTTTGAATTCTATCTTTTACGCGACACTCCGAGCATGGATCTCTCCATAGCACGCTGGCTGACCTTTATTTTATGGATAAAACTTGCTGTCAGATTCCACGTCTCTGCGCTATAAGTTAATACAGGGAGGATGCATTGGTTAAACGCCGGAATTTTTGCTTTAAAAATGTACTTTAGTTTTCCAAATTCTGCCCGTCCCAGTTAATGTATGTCGATCACAGAAATTAAGTTTCCATAAATTATACTAGTACATACAGGGAGCGGCAAAAAAAGCTGACCGTTTTCGTCGTTGTTTTGATTTACAACCGTCAGCTTGTTTTGCCGCCGTATTTATAAAATAGTATTTCCAGTTCAACTGATTTTTTTCGTCTCTGCCATATTTGATTCGCATATCTGAAGATAATTTTTCAATTGTCAAAACATTTTTCATTCATTATTCAAAACATGTTGAAGAGACGGGGGGGGGGGAGGGAGTACTACATAAATGATCCTGTGAAGTATGTTGAAGAGACGGTGGTCGATGGGAAAGAAAAGTATTGGAGTGGCGCCCTAGAACTGACAAATGAAGCATTGGCTGACCCCTTGAGATATATGATATAACCAAATCTAAAAAGTGATATTTGTGTTTTTTTTTAACGTGGAATATAAATTTGGACAGAGCTGCATAAAGGTTTTATTGTTAAATTATTAATATATTATTAGAGGCGGCCTCATTAATCTAAAATCACATTTCTCACGCTAATCATATGTGGCAGACAACCGACCTTATTTTCCCACTGGGAATTCACCGCAGCATCATCTCAGACGTCACATGATTAATATCTATTTACGATGAATTCAATACTTAACGTATGAAAAAAAAACATGACCGCTAGACGACAACTAAAAATTGGGAAGAGTCTCCAATCACCATGTCGTTAAAATTGAAATCGTCATAAAAAATGATTCGTGATCTTCTTTACGAGGATTTTAATGTATATAGGAGATAGTCGCCGAATGGTAATAAGACATGTTATATGTGAATCATGAAGTAACTAACATACAGGATCCATGTTTTTTTTTATGAAATCGCATGCAGGAGAGCACAACCGGTCAAGACCAGTGCACTCTATGACGTTCAGTCAGGGAGGCTGCACCCTGCATGCGGGAAACGTGTGTTGTGTTCGTGTTTGTGGGAGGGTTGGGGAGATTGCAAGTGTATATTTATCTGTTTCTCGAAGAGATTTAGATTGTAAGAAGGATAAAACACAGACGCTGGAAGAGCATTCCAAAGCTTACCGGTGGCATTAAGGAAGAAACTTTGGAAACTGTCAGTTCTTGGTCGACACACATTAACCGTGTATGGATGTTCGGCAAGTGTAAGACAAGTTTGTCGGTTGTGGATGAGTGTAGAAGGAATTAGTTCTTCAAGTTCCCAAGAGCAGCGACCGTGGTAATAACGGTTAAAAAGACTAAGCGAACCAATCTTACGCCTGTGTTCCTTTTATAGCAGATTAGACGTAAGAGAGTTTTTGTTTATCAAACGAATTGCTCCTATCTGAACTGAGTCAATCGAATTAAGAAAGTATTTTGGGGGCTCCAACTCAAGAGTTACTGCCTTATTCAAAGATAGGGCGGATTTGTCTTTTATATATAATAGAAGATGAAATTGTTTGTCGTTGAAATCCCCACGTGATCTATATAATACACCAAGTTATTTGGAAGCGTGACCGGCTTTGTACTTGATTGAATCGTAATATTTGACTTTACTCGAGATTGATACTCCAAGGATGTTGATGGAGCTTGCTTTTGGAAGAGAACAACCGTTGAAAGATACATGATCCTCTTGCTCTTCTTTCTAAATTTTTTAAATGGATCAATGATCTGCCAGTTTTATTAGAATATAGTACGATATTTACGTATAATTGACTTAACAAAGATATGGGGAGTCTAGGTAATTTACTGTAAGTAGTAATTGTTGAAAGGCGAGTAGCATTGGTTACAGTCTAGTTTGGTTTGATTGAAAAACATTTATGTTCAATACATGAAATGTGCATTACTGTGATCATCTTTAACTTTGACGGAATCAATTTACAATAAAAACTATACCGGGACTAATCACGCTATGGCCTATGGCGTTACGAAATAGGCTTCGAAATTTAAAAAAACTTAATAATTTTTTGACATTGTTGTAAATTAATATAATCTACATCCAACATAAATTAAAAAAAAAACTGAGTTAAATTTATGCAATATAAGGTTGTAACTTTCATATTTCAGGTCATCCAACATCTAATATATAGTTTTTTAATGAGCGAAAAAACTAAAGAGGAATCTAAAAAATCACTGGAGTAGAGTGTAATTTTCATAGCTTTTCCACCAACATCAAAATGCTAATCCTTAACCTGTTCGCATAGTTACCCGATATATGCTGTGTAAGATTCCCCGACCGTTGACATCGGTAGTCGTGATATATCGTTTTGCTACTTTCTTAGAATAGTTTTTTATGCATCATTTGATACCTAAAGGATACAAAAATCAATGTGATATATGAAAATAGACCAGATAAGTACATTTATGCTTCAAATACTAGTTTTATAATTGACTGTATAATTTGTATTCCACCGAGCCATAATGAAAGAGTTAAGTATCTCAATACGAAAGAAACATGAGTTATACAACTTTCATAATTATGAGAACATAAATATATAAAACATTCTTTGTGTGTATTTTTCTATGTATGACTTCCTATACCAATCAACACACTGCGATTAAACGTATTAGAGTAATTGCGTGCAAATATGCGATATGTTTTTACAAATTCCAAAAATAGAAGCGGTGGATCTACGGGAAGCAGAGCTGACATGAGATACGGCGAAGGCCATGGCAGCTGACGGAACTTTGTGGCGACAGATTCTGACGACCAAATGCTTCAACCAGGGAGTATACAATAATAGTATTGTATACTCCCTGGCTGAATATAGTAATTGCTAGGAAAATATATGACACTCAGTTAACAAATTGTTAAAAAGTTAATATGAGCAGCAAACGCATCTCGCGCACATTGATTAAAATAATAGAATGCGCTGCAATGCGGTTCTTATTGCAGTGCCCAATAAATCTGTCGGCAAAGCAAGTGCACTCACTGTACAGAGTGTCTCATTGAGCGTCGTTATTTAAAGTTTTCTTATTACATGTGAAAAACACAATTTTTCAGTTATTGAACCGGCCCACTGATGCATATATATATACGCCTAATTCCAAGTTAACCCCGCGTCCAAATATCCTACAACATGTAAATATACAACAATTGCAGCAAAAATACATCTATGATTATTCTGTATTACGATAAGAAAATCAAATAACAAATAATATTCTAAGCAAGGTCGCTCCTGTATTGTTGTTGATAATTTATTTAAGCACTCGCTGGTAAGAATCAACGAAAGGCATGAGTAATCATTTATGATCGTTGTGGTAGTGTTTTTGTAGGGATAGACAGTATTGCTAGTGTAATAGATATATTTAACGAAGAGATTCAGATCATTCTTCTTCTTCGTAGTACAATACGTTGGATTGGTTTGCAGCAACAAAATCCTGCAACTCTTGCAACAGGTTTAGTTTCAAATTTGACTAGAATACATCTTCCATTATATTGCACATATCCCTTCACACGCTGTCCCCATTCCTTGCACAATGCAATACCTACTCCGCCTTGGCCAGGTTTTTTTTCAATACACCTGTGTGTATTATCCTGTATTCTCCACTCCAAAAGCCTCCGCAATTGGGCCATTTCGTTGCAGCCATCCTTAGAATGTTCAGTTTTATTTTCTGCATTCTTAACTTTAAGTTGTCCAGTTTGCTGTTCTGCAGCAATGTTCGAAATGACGACCTTCTAGGTGGTATATCTTGATGGCTGATTTTCTTTTTTGTCTTGGTTGTTTTGTCTCATTCAGATCATATAACGAAGGAAATATAGATACGAGATAATAAAGCAAAGTCTATATAGATCGGTGTAATTGCACAAATTTTAGGCTTTGATACACATAACAGGGAAGGAAAGGTTAATGACTTGGTGACGTTACTGGTCCACCCTGTATGTGTCGTTGCTTTATCCGCATGCTGTAATAGATGCTCATCTGGTTGGAAGCTATCATTGGTAATTTGTATGGCATCGTAACTCACTTTCGTCGGAGAAGATTTCTTTCATGGCTTCGCCTACCAGCAAACAGATTTGTTTAATTAAGGAGTACGTGATAAATCAAAATGGACGCATAAATCTAGTTTCATATACTCGTACATATATATGCAGTTGGATAATATCTATGGTACTCGTATTCAACGATGTTTTGATAGTGAAACGTTTGCACATTGTTGAAAATCTTATTTGTATTTACGCATCATCATACATTATCATCACCACGTCCGCTCCCCAAACTGGAGCATAAGTTTCGATCTGCTGCCAAAAAGCTATGTCAGCCGCCATGGTCGCCTTTTCATTCAATGTTACGCCGGCAGGTTTAGCTAAATGGTCAAAGCGTGTGCTTTGACCATTTAGCCTAAGGTCTTGGGTTCTATCCCCGACAGAGATTAAAAAAATGGATTTCTAATCGATTTCTGAGCTCTAAAATACCCCCGGTTGGTGTGAATTTGATCCCTCACCCGTAAAATATCAGTCATAGCCTATTAATAAAAATTGGTGGTAGACGAAAGCCATCCCATGAGGACCACCCATTCATAGTTAATTCCTGTAATAATAAGGATGATGCGTGAATGTCGGCATGTGGTCTATGACGTTGGTAAGCGTCATAGAATTCCACAGATCAGACATCAGAATCACATCACCATCTGTCGGTATTTTCCTGTATGTGTTTACATAAAAAATACCTTATGACTGTAACTTTCTTCGATGACATGCATTAACTAAATTTGTGTCAATTTTCGTTAACTTGACTATCTATATCTTATAAGGTCACTCTATCTGGTGGTATATTCGCAAGAGTTTATTACTTTTAAATCATATTTCAACTATCGACATCTGCTGGGAAAATAATAAAACAAAGTGTTTTTAGAAGACCCTGGACTTTGTTTTCAGTTGCTAAGTAGTTATACTTCAACACTAGCCATTATTGTAAGCAAGCGCTTTGTCTAAAGAAAATGTTTTCCTAAGAAAAACAGATAAGGTCACGTTATATTATAGTTAATTGAAGCTATTCAGTGCAAATATTTAATTGATATTTGATCAATATTGCAATTAGTATAATTAACGGAAGACATATATTAACTGAAATTGTCGAAGTAATTATGCAATTAAATAATAACAGTATGTAAACTAAGACGGATAATTATTATCTGAAAAGAGGTACAGAATATGCCAATTTAAAACGATATAAAAAAATGTACAATTAATAGTTCTATTTGCAAATTCAAACATGTTTTAAAATGATTAGCAATTGAATAATTTATTGAATAAAAATAGAACGATTGTGTTTATTGACAGTTTTAAAGTACCTTTAACTTGTTTTTTTTATTAATAGTTCAATTAATACAAAGTATTTTATTTCCAGCCTCCTGTGGCATCCTCCACTAGGTATTTACAGCCTCCTGTGGCATCCTCCACTAGGTATTTCCAGCCTCCTGTGGCATCCTCCACTAGGTATTTCCAGCCTCCTGTGGCATCCTCCACTAGGTATTTACAGCCTCCTGTGGCATCCTCCACTAGGTATTTCCAGCCTCCTGTGGCATCCTCCACTAGGTATTTCCAGCCTCCTGTGGCATCCTCCACTAGGTATTTACAGCCTCCTGTGGCATCCTCCACTAGGTATTTACAGCCTCCTGTGGTATCCTCCACTAGGTATTTCCAGCCTCCTGTGGCATCCTCCACTAGGTATTTACAGCCTCCTGTGGCATCCTCCACTAGGTATTTACAGCCTCCTGTGGCATCCTCCACTAGGTATTTCCAGCCTCCTGTGGCATCCTCCACTTGGTATTTCCAGCCTCCTGTGGCATCCTCCACTAGGTATTTACAGCCTCCTGTGGCATCCTCCACTAGGTATTTACAGCCTCCTGTGGTATCCTCCACTAGGTATTTCCAGCCTCCTGTGGCATCCTCCACTAGGTATTTCCAGCCTCCTGTGGCATCCTCCACTAGGTATTTCCAGCCTCCTGTGGCATCCTCCACTAGGTATTTACAGCCTCCTGTGGCATCCTCCACTAGGTATTTACAGCCTCCTGTGGTATCCTCCACTAGGTATCGAGAAATTGTATATTAATTTCAGTACTACAGTTTAAGGGAAGTGTTTATTTAACAAGTTATTCAATATCAAATTAGTATGGATTATTTCGAAATACATTTCGGTTTATCGGCAAAAAATAAGAAAATAAGAATACATCGAAAACAAAGCTTTTCTTTATTGAGAAGCTAGTTTTCCTAAAAAATAAATAATTTTAAACAGATATATTAACCAGTTACAATTAAAATAACCTATGACATCAGCATGGTGTAGCCCTTGCTGACTGGTACCGAAAATCTCGATGCACAATATTTCGTCTCTTTTCTGTACGCCTGCCATACATTTATGTGTCTGCTATATTGGGACTAGTTATACAGACCTTCGCTTACGGCGCTGGTGACCATCCACGGACCGCACGGGTCAGTTATGTGCAGACGACCGAGAAGATCGCATTACGGCTGGCGGCATGTCATTCCGCCTGGCCGGAAGCTTGCAAAGTTTTAACGTATACATATATGTCAATGTGCTTCTGAAAAAGTCTTTGTTTTGCTGACCTGCTCCTCATCATGCCCATCACGCGACGGAATAAAACCTTTTCGAAAGAGAGGAGGATGTTACCTACTACATTGACGTTGTATACATCCCACAATTGATTCACATAACTTTGAAGAGTAAAATAAATTTCAGCAGCACAGATACGAGTATTTTAAAATCGTTTCATGTGCGTCTAATTTAGTCGTCGTTGACGTTTGATTTTTGCTGTTGTCTTACCCATTAAATAAAGGTCACCAAACGTGCCATGGAGAGATCCATGCTCTAAAATATATAATCTGAAACGAGGATATCCAAAGAAGAACTCAAGTAGCGGAAGCTACCTAAAGAACAAGGACACTCTAGTGACAATGTCTGTCGAAGAGAAGAGGGTCGATGGGGTAGAAAAGTGTTGGAAGAAATGGCATCTTAGAACTGGCAAATGGAGCGTTGGCATACTCTCTGTAAGATAGACTGACATAAGTTTTTTATGTAATCGCATGCAGGAGAGCACACCCGGTCAAGACCAGTGTACTCTATGACGCTCAGTCAGGGAATCTGGACGCTGCATGCCGGAAACGTGTGTTGTGTTCGTGTTTTTGTGTGGGTTGGGGAGATTGCAAGTGTATATTTATCTGTTTCTTGAAGAGATCCAGATTGTAGGAAGGAGGAAACACAGACGCTGGAAGAGTATTCCAAAGCTTACCGGTGGCATTAAGGAAGAAACTTTGGAAACTGCCAGTTCTTGGTCGACATATATTAACCGTGTTTGGATGTTCGGCAAGTTTAAGACGAGTTTGTCGGTTGTGGGTGGGTGCAGGAGGAATTAGTTTTTTAAGCACTACGATGTCTGGCCAAGGATCAACCACCAACCTGCTTGCACTGTTCACAAAATCACAACCACATAAACTGTAAAATTAAAGAGACACCAATTTGCATCAATTGTACCAATTCAAACAAATTTCACAAAACAAATTTACCCACTAACCACAACGTCAATAGCCACCAGTGCATGATCAGAGAGAAAATGCTTAAAATCGCAAACAGCCGGATTGATTTCGGTTGAATTCTGTATTTATTATCGAGGTTAATTATTCAAAGTATACCTACATCATTTACAATTCCTGTACTGTATTTACTATCGAGGTTAATAATTTAAAGCATACCTACATCATCTACAATTTATGTAATGTATTTACTATCGAGGTTAATAATATAAAGTATACCTACATCATTTACAATTTCAAAATTAATGCTTACCAACGAATGACTTTACATGCAACAATATTAACAATAAAATTCAAATAAAAGAACTCATACATGACTCGATCAAAGATCTCAACCAATTAGTACAAAATTTTGAAAACACAATTACAACTTACCATATGAATAGATTTTAATGATATTATTTTATATTCTAAAAAATGTATATATGCAACACTTGAATCAAGGATGAATCCCACGTCACACACAAGATCTACCTTTAAGTGGCGTGGAAAGCGAATTCCAAAAAAAAAAAAAAAACAACAATAAAAAAAAATGAATGTAATACTGTCAATTAAATCTTAAATGTATCCTATTATATTTGATTAAATAAAAAAAAAAAAAAAAAAGTTCCGAAGCGCAGCGACCGTGGTAATAGCGGTAGAAAAGACTAAGAGAACCAATCTTATACCTGTGTTCCATTGATTGCAGGTTAGACGTAATAGTGTCAATGCTTATCAAACGAATTGCTCTTCTTTGAACTGGGAGATGAATAGTGGAAGTAGTATAGGTGCAGAGAGCGAAGG
The DNA here is from genome assembly GCA_022606575.1 of Glossosoma conforme. Lineage (NCBI taxonomy): Eukaryota > Metazoa > Arthropoda > Insecta > Trichoptera > Glossosomatidae > Glossosoma > Glossosoma conforme. The sequence goes on along the minus strand of JAGTXR010000356.1, from coordinate 32,425 downwards.
ATCAAGAAGGATGTTGGCCTATGTTCAACACTGGACGTACACAGGCAGATGATGATGACGTTTGATTATATATTTGTGAGTTATTAACTTTTGGATATCATCGTATGTTAGTGTATTTAACTAAGACAGACAGCTTCTTGGCCGGCGAGCATGTTCAAGTGATGAAGAGACCCCGGGGTCTTGAGTTCGCGACCTGCAGTTTGTCAAGCAATAGCCACCAAATGTGCTGGAACTAATTCCCAAGGCTGGAAGCGGTGAATCATGCGCATACTCTTTTTAATAACAACAAGCGCAGTCAATAATTTGTTTTGGTGGATTTTTAGAATACGCGTCAATATTATAATAAATCACAAATAATTTTAGATTCATACTGATATTCAATATTTGAACATACTGACATCAGCATGATATAGCCCTTGCTGACTGGTACCGAAAACCTCGATATACAATCTTTCGTCTTTTATTTTCGTTCGCTCATCGGACACGCATGTGTTGTCATTTTGTAATGCCGTTAGGACGACTAGTTATATACATCGCCACTTGCAGCTTTGGTGTCACCGACCACGACGCCCGGTGCGTTGTGTTGTCAGTTGTGTGCCGACGGCGGCGAGGTCGTATTGTGGTTGGCCCGGCGTGAATGCTGTGACAAAGTCAGGAAACGGATCACCGAACGCAGCTCACACCTGGCGGGCGAAGCGAGTGGGAGATCCATCACGTACGGCTGCCTAGCCAAGACTGAGCTCCGCAGGCTGATCGGTAGGGTAGGGATTTGGAGTGGGGGAACCAAGGTGTACTAAAGAATCGCGGGATTCACCATAACAGCGCTTTTCAGGACTGTTGCGCCATGGGAAACTTATTTTACGGATAACCCTCGTATTTATTGTAATGCAGAATAATAAGACCGTCAGGATAATCACTTGAAATCCAAAAAAAAAACATTTTAAATATATATGTATATTTTTAAAAATTATTTCTTATTTTACATTTTGAGTCTACTTACTTAAGTTGCATAGAGTGTGTCTGGTGCAGGGAATTTCATTTTTTTTACCGGTCTGCAGGTGCAAGAAGGCTAGGAAGCACTGTTCAAGAGCGTTTTAAAATAAGTTTATCTCTAGTTACCGCTGCACAGCTTAATCTAAAGTTAAATGCACACATAATCACAAGTGACTGTCTCTAAAATAAACAACGTCACACACAGTGTACTCTGTCTGAGACGGCTTCGGCAAGACTCTCACAGACAAATTACTGTAATCTCACGCAGTAATCTGTCATACGTTATGCTTTACGTAGACAAAGACCCGTATATACGTTAGGAACTTAGCGTAAATAAGGCTGCGTGCTTAGGAGTGTAGCCACCTCACCTTATCTGTAACAGCATTAGCCAGGGAACACAAACACATGAAATAATATAATTTTACACAAATAATAATGCCATATTATAACGTGGCTAAATACAGAGATTTTTAATATTTAAAATGTAAGCATGTTCTCCTCCGATATCCTCCGATATCCTCCTCTCTGAATTGGATATCGGATTAATGGTTGGCAGGATGCAGGAGCATATAAACAATACAAGGAATTTGTTTTCGAAGCACAATTCGCGTTTATTTTAAAGACTTGATTTCTACGCCCGACCGGTATGGCCGGGGGCCAGTTGATTGACGACTGCGGAACACTGACATCTAGCGCCTCAAGACAGTCGCGGCAAAAAATAAAATTAAATATGACAGTTGCACCAACATGAGCAACTGTCATAACAAGAAAAATGGCGTATGCAACCGCCTGCGTAATATTCTATAATTAAAACTAACATTATTAGATGTGCATGTCAGGCGAGCGAACAAAAATAAGAGAAAAAAGATAATTTTTCGAGGCTTTACGGCATCAGCCTAAAAGAGCTATATCAAGCTGATATCAGTACATACACGTAGTTCCTTAAATAAAATCTATTTTGCCGAAAGCTGTGTCTTGAAAAAACTTATATTCAAAGTATCTATATACGTTTGTATTTCATCATTATCAACCTGTGTCGTGTACTGTTGAACGTAGGCCTCCCGCATGAGAATCCATCCTTCTCGATCCTCCGCCTTCCGCATCCAAACATCCCGTTATTATTCTAATAATGTCGTCAGTCCATCATGCAGAGGGTTGGGAGTTCTAAGACGCCACTTCGTTTCAACACTTTTCTTCCCCATCGAAAGTAGTCTCTTCTACAGATATGTACTGGCCATTATCACTTAAGTGTGTTAATTCATTGAGTAGCCTCCACCACTTGAGTTCTTCTTCGGATATCTTTATTTCGGATTCTATCTTTTAGAGACATATATAGCATGGATTTGTCTATGGCAAGTTTGATGACCTTTATTTTATCAGTAAGACCTGCTGTTAGATTAAACGTCTCTGCGCCAAAAGTAAATAATGTAAGAATACATTGGTTAAAAGCCTTTTTCGCTTTTAAAAATGTATTCAAGTAAAAAAATAGATTAGGTTAGGTTCCGTGCGGCAAATGTCCTGTGCACCAAATGTCCAGTGCAGCCCACCTCGTTACCGATGAGTCACTGAACGAATTTTCTGCCAATAATGATATTTTTTAAATATTTAATCTATATAATATCCAAATATTCTACTCGCTATATATAATTATGTAACAATGTCCACGCTGTTTCTATAAAAGGCTTCAGTTATATTAGCCTTAAAGTAAAAAACTTTTGTTTACACATTTCCTTACAATTTTACATCAAAGGCAAGGTTCTGTTTTATTTTTTACAAAAACTAAAAAAAAATTAAATATTTGGTAATGTGTTGAGGTTCCCTGTCATGAGTTGTTGGGCAAAATAATACAAGATAATAATTTGAAGACACTGTTTTTATAACCAGATGAGCAGACAATCATATATTATTATGTCCACTAAAAAACAACACTATAGAAGTTTATTCCTTTTTTTGAAACAAAAAAAAAACATCATTATAATTCTAATACAATCAAACTAAAATATAAGTTGGAGTGATGATCCTCCGACGTCATAGACTTCAGTCAGTCATTCACGAATCATCCATTTATTAAAGGAATTCACAAGGGATATGTGGTAAGGGATGACTTTTGTCTACCAATAATATTAATAACAGGTATTTTACTGGTGATGGATATTGATAGAGTTTAGAAATTGATCAAAAATATATCGTTTTCATTTCTGTCGGGGATCGAACCCAGGAACATCGCTTCAGTAAGCAAACGCTTAGATTTAAGTAGGGAAAGGCTCTTTAGCATAATCCAACAGAAACCTGGACCAGTTTGATATGTCGAACTCATCGCTGAGGAGTCCAAATACCATGCCTTTTCTGTATACGCTGCGACCTTCGGCGAAGAAGTAAAAAAGTCCAAATTTTAACTACTAACTTTTACACCTACGTTTGGTGTTGCTCACCAAAGCCCGTTACTTGTATAACGAAAAAGTACTCTGAAAACAATGCCTTGCTAAGTGCTCTCAAGGAGTAAGGCGACCAGCACGAGGGCCTTAGGCCCCAAAAAAAAGTAATCAAACGTTTTCAAAACATGGATGGGACCGCTTCTTGCTAACCGCGTGCTCCTTATATATCTACTTTTACGTAGAATTGTTATGAATGGGTGGTTCTCACAAGACGACTTTCGTCTTCTTTCTTTTTCTTGATATCTACGAAAATCCGTTTTTTTATGTAAACACACAGGGGAATATCGACAAATGGTGATAGCGATACAAAAATCTCATCTGTGGATTTTATGACGCTTACCATTTTTATGTCTGTGAAACCTGCACATGTGGTGTATTTATCCGCCAACGTTATAGACAGAGCAGCCTGACATTAGAGCAGCATCCATTTATTACAAGAGTTCACTATTAATGGATTGCCCTGAAAGAGGACCTAGCCCCTGGACACAACCAGGGGTGGAATATATGGAGGTCCCTTAACAGACTTCGGACCCGAGTATGAAAGACGAGGACACAAATGAAAGCCTGGAAGTTTTACAGCGGACCGACTGAATGTGACTGCGGCGGGGAGCAGACCCTGTCACACCTTCTGGAGTGTGCGCTGTGTCCAGCAGAATAGCTGCACCCAGGAAGACCTGATGATGGCCGGGAGTAATGCCATCGACGTCGCCCACTTTTGGGCAGGCAGGATCTGACCCTGTTATTTTCGACACGATTATATATACATACTATGAATGCGTTGTGGTCACGGGTTTACGATTGAAAAATTCCTAACAATATGCCTCGGTCTCTGCCCTGAAAATCGTCGTGAAATATAAGTGTTCCAAGGTAGATCTTAAGGTGGATAGATGTCCTGTGGCGAGGCGTGGATAGTGGCAAATGACGGGCCTGGGTGGCGGCAATTCGTGGTTATCATGTATTCAAGATACGGTCAAAATTATATAATAACACCCACTAAGCACATTCATATTCATTGTTCTACCCACTCTCTCAAAAGGTTCTTCTTCTCATATCCGTTCCATATCTGAAACATATGGTCACCACAAACTTCTGCCACTTAGTTCAGTCAGACGCTACTGTCTATTCCTCGTTCTACATCTGAAGGTCCACTTGGGAACATAAATGGTTCCCGTCAACCTCCAGAAGAGAAGTCCGAGTGCTTATAGAGGGGGTAGCAGTAGCATACGAGACATTTTGCCAGTGGGTGTAGCTCAATGGTCAAAGCGTTTGCTTTGCAATCCAAAGGTCGTTAGTTCGATTCCCGACGGAGTTAAAAAAATTATTTGTAATCGAATTATGAGTTCTAAAATACCCCAGTGAATTCGAGCCCTCACTTGTAAAATGCCAGTCATCAATCAAAATTGGTGTTAGTCGAAAGTCGTACCGTGAAGACCACCCATTCATAGTGAATTCCTGTAATAATAAGTATGATGCGTGAATGTATGGCTGTAGTCTATGACTTTGGTCGATCAACGCTCCACATACCGCGCTTAACCATATGCAGCATGGTAAACGTCATATAATTCCACAGATGAGACTTCAACATCACTATCACCATCTGTCGGTATTCTACTTTATGTGTTTACTTAAAAATAAAAGAAGACATCGATAAATTTCTTCATAGCCTGAAATTGGAGAATATTTGCAGTGAAAAAATCGCATAGAACCACCGTGCTGATAATAATGAGAGCACGAAGATGTCTGCACACACAGGACCTTATAAGTGGGACTCTTATCAGCGCGACATCATTGCCCAAACACCGACAAATGACATAATACACAAAGTCATGATCGTCACAATGTATATTACAGCGTGATTACAGCATACGCGTGGTCTATTTATAACAATTATCTTTCGAACAAGGAGATCTTCACCTACAGAAAACTGAGTCTTAAAGCCTCATGTGCCCGAAACACGCCGAATGTATAATATGAAACACCAAAACAATCAAAATCTCGGTACTCTCGTCATTCTGAAAGAAATCTCGTTCAATAAAATTAAAAAAACTACTGACTCTCAGTGAGTGGAGCACCGGATGACCGCTGGATGCCTACTTGAAGGCGCATCCAGTACCTCTCCAACTGGGAGTACATACATAAGATTTTCAAGCCTGTATTAAACAATTCATAGTAAATTCCTGTAATAATAAAGGATGATGCGTGAATTTCGGGCTGTAGTCTATGACGTAGGTGGATCAAAGCTCTACATGCAGCGTTTAGCCATATACAGGGTTTGTCCGGAAAATAATAGGACTGACTCGATTTAAAAAAAATATTGAGCCAATCGTTACAATTCTTTAAGAACTTTCAAGTAAGCTCCTTCTGCGTCGATGCAGCGCTGCCAGCACGATTTCCAAGCATTGAAGGCGTCGCAGAAGGAATTCTCCGGAATAGCCTTTAGAGCCCCGGTGCAAGCTGATTGGATCCCCTCTGTCGTCTCAAAATGCTTGCCTTTCATCGGCCTTTTCAGGCAAAGAAACAAAAAGAAGTCCGGGGGGGCACATCTGAGCTGTAGGCCGGCTGCGGAAGCGTTGGGATGCCTGCTTTGGTCAGGTAGCTGGTCATAAGAAAGGCGGTGTGAGCCGGGGCGTTGTCGTGGTGCAACTTCCAGTCGGCTGCGATGTCTTGTCTGACCCGATTGACCCTTCGTTCGAGTCTCTTGAGCACTTCCACGTGTAAAACTTGGCGTTGACGGTTTGTCCAGGAGGAACAAATTCATGGTGAATGATGCCTTTGATGTCAAAAAAGACAAAGAGTATCGTTTTCACTTTGAATTTGCTCATTCTTCCCTTTTTTGGGCGAGGAGACTCCGTCGTGTACCACTCGGAAGATTGCCATATCACTTCTTCCTAAAGCATCATCTGGGTAAACCTGCTTGATCTATCAAACGTCTCTGTCGCAGATTTACCGAGTTTCACACATAATTTAATCGCATACCTCTGCTGTAACTAACGCTTCATTTTAGGCTTGCACCACTCACAGATACACTTCGCGCGAAAAAGCCTCTCCTGACTCTCCGGGCACTCGGAGACAACTAACCAGCCGCTCGTTGGTAAGCTAGGAACCCACTCTACCGAATCCATTCGGTGCACGCGCACTCCGAAGTACAGTCGCTGCGGAAAAAATTATCCTCTTCACCGTGGTAAGCGTCATAGAATTCCACAGATTACTATCACCATCTGTCGGTATTCTCCCCTATGTGCTTAAATATAAAAAAAAAAAACAAGTATATGAATTATATTTTGAAGCATATGGTCGTTGTTATTTTAGAAAACAATCACGTCTCTTGTTCTTATGGATGATGCACTACATCTGAGAGTATTGTTAGCACACATACCTAAGGTCCAGTCGTAGCTCGCGCCCTCCCACGGTTATGTTGTAGTGCAGCACGGGAGGTTCAGCCCTCTCAGAGGAGTCGGGCGCGGAGCGGCGCACGCGCGGCTTGCCCGCGTGGCGTGCGGCCAGCGCGTGCGAGAGGAACGCTCCCTCGGGGGACACGCGCACGGGCACGGTCACCTCGCAGTCCGCGGGCCGCACGTGCCGGCGGGAATACAGACCTACAAGAAAAACGACAACATAATTACTAAAGATAAAGACCATCAATTTAGCCATTCAGGCATGTATAAGTTAAATATGGGGACTGTGATTCAATTTAGGTAAGGTTAGGTTAGGTTAGATTCTTCTTCGTAGTATCAATCCGGTGGATTGGTTTGCAGCAACAGAATCTTGCACCTTGATCTCCATTCCTCTCGGTCCTCCGCAACCCTCTTCAGCTCAGCATAAGAGCTACAACTCATGTCCTCGAACACTTGCTGCAAATATTCCCGTCTATGGCGTTAGACTAGGTTAGGTTAGATTAGGTTAGGTTATTTATTTATTTTATTGAAAAACAATAAAATAAATTTGATTGATATGGTACACCGCATACTATACGATTACTGAATTGATAATATAGTATTACTAGAAATAAAAAAAAACACGAATAATAATAGGAAAAATCTTCAATCAATTAATATTAACGTATAGCCCGATACTGAATATGTTTCCAATAAAAGCAAGGACATTCACAGTCCGACATGACGCTCGTGGAGGTACCCTCCTTAGATCATAACCACCGCATACGATTACCCGACATGACGCTCGGGGAGGTACGTTAGGCTAACGGCTAAACTACCTCCTGACACCAACTCACAACAAAGTCATCAACCCTGAAGAAGACCCCTGCAATGGCGGTCGAAATATCGGAAAGAAGAAATTCGCCACACAATCTGGCCGTGAAAACCTAAGAAGTTATATTAACGTCTATACTTTATGAAATATCCTTTACAAGGTATTTTTAGAACATTACGGATAAATGGTGAAAAATATCGTGAGGTTAATGTTGAATCAATTGAAACCATTTTGATGACTTAACTGTTATAATACAATGACAACGATATGTTTTCATATATTTATTAACTTCATTGAATCAAGATGAAGGCTTTATTCGTGACTATCCAACATATAATGTCATAAAAAACGGTCTGACCACATTTTTATAGCTCTAGGCTTTCTTGGTATGTGCTCCGCATCTCGATCGACTTAATTGTATGAAGATATTTAAGTTTCCCAGTAGGCTAAGGATACTTGGAATTATTTGATACCATTCTAATAACTGCAACTCGTTTCAGGTGAGCCTTGCACCAGATTCTTTATCTGTAATAATAATGTAATGCAATTATCGTCTTATTTATTGTTTGTATAATTTGATAGGTGAATACTGATCGATATGTGTATTTATATAAGAATTTAAAAATTGTATTGTATTTATATGGCATTCAAACATCTGTTCGCGATTTCTATACCTGACTTCTGCTAATTATGATATGAATATTGTAATTTAATAGTGAGTACGTTTATACATGTCAAGACTTGAAGAAGCACTCAATAAAAGTGAAACATCGATCTTTTACTTGTTACATCCCCTTTACTTAAGGAAAGACGAATTTACGTCGCTGGGGTATGTACAGATGAGGAGTAGATGAGCAACACACAGACTTCTTCAGAAGCACATATATTTTCTTAAATATATGTGCTTCTTGACAAAATTTCGGCCCGGGGCGGAGCTTGATTGCTTCAGACCCCAGACCGATCACAATCGATTCCTTTCGTGGTTGGCGCACAACTGATTACTGGCTATCGGGCGTCCGCAGTCGGCGACACCCTGCGCCAAAATTTATCCAGTGTCGATCTAGAGAACAAATGGGGCGCCAATGACAGACAGCCACTTACAGATCTAACAGGACAAAAACAACCAATATGGCGACACATACATGTCCGACGAGCGCACAAAAATATACGAATGATCGAAATTTTCGACATCAGCCATCGAGCTGATATCATCTGACTAGTGTTAAAATTAGCAATAATATACAAAATAATTTGTATTGAGCACCAAAAACTTCATTTAAACGTAGAGTTTTTAATAAGTTGGTGTTAGTAAATTTCGTAATCTCTAATCACCGATGAAAAGTATTTTTTGCTCTGTCGCCGCGTTTGCAAGAACCCACCATTTAAATATGGCCTTAGTTTTTGCTACAGCACAGATCAACACTCATACATTTTTAAGTGATACCTCTCATAAACAATATGTCACAACAAATCAAGTAGATATAATAAATTGGTACGTACATATGGATCGAACTAAATAATCGTTATTTAATAAAATACTCGTTTAATATAGTTATTTTTGTCAATTAAATATACAACATATAAGTAGATTTTTTTCAATGAAATCGTACATTAAAGATAACGGAGAGAGAGGGAAAAACTTTCAAGAATATTATATGAATTTTCCCGATATAAGTAAAAGCTTCGAGTACAAGTCATCTACAAGTTATACGAGTATGTACGAGTATATGGAACATGCGGTAACATCCTCGTCTTTAAAAAAAAGGTGGCAAGTCGCGGGTTCGTCACGTGGCCGCGTGTAGGAAGGATGTAGGAGCAGATCACAAAGCAAAAGAACTTGATTTTGAAGCACAATTCGCATTTATTTTTAATAAGGACTTGACTTTTTTCCCGTTCGACCGATACATGGCTTTCGCCGGCCACGAGTCGCCTGCAGATCGAGGCACTGTGACATGCAGAGCCGCCAAGATAATCACGGCAAAAAAACAAATTAATCTTTTGAACCAACATATCAAATGGAGCAACTGTCATAGCAAATAAAATGGCGCATGCAAACGCCGTGTACTTTTATATAATTAAAACTTACATTATTAGATGTGCATGTCAGGCGAGCGAATTTTTTCGTCATTTATTTATGACATGGTGGGAATGTATATGCTTTATGTATAAAATAGATATAGATTTAAATATAAAGTACCTTAAAGGTTGTCTGGTTGAGATTGGGCGAGGTTGTAGAAAATTTATGTTATTATATGAAAACCAAGCTGTATTTGTTTGAAATTGTGTAAAATTGTATAAAATTATGTAAAATTGTGTAAAATTGTAATATCATGGATGAAGCCCACGCTACACACAAGATTAATTTTAAAGTGGCGTGGTAAGCGAAATAAAAAAATAAATAAAAAAGGAATGTATTTGTATCATGTAAATAATTGTAACTGTATCTTTATATTTGCTTAAAAAATATATAAATATGGAAACCTTTCCTTGTTAGAGAATATAGAAACACAATCAAAAGAGATTTGAAAGAAAAGGGGTTTTTTTCTAAGGTAGTTGCGGTGGTAAATGTATTCAATTATTTATTGTGGAGATAATGAATAAAAGACAAAAGGTTTTGAAAGCAGAAAAATTTGATTTTCGTATGTAAGGTTTTAAATTTGAGAAAATAATCATAAAATTATCGATAGTTTGAATTAAATTAAAATATCTTAGAATTCATGTAAATAAAATATTTGTGTACTACTGATGATAAACAAAAATATTTATTCCAAACACCAAAAATCCCGCAGTATTTTTATATATTTTTAATATAAACAAATCAAATTATAGTATGTAGTCTTTATATAAGTTATAACTTGTCGTTTGTACCACAACAGTTCAGCCATTTACTTCTGTATTTTTTTCTGGTGATTGTTTAGAAATAAATAAATACCATATCCAGTAATATACTTGTTAAGAATTGAAGTATATAAATCTAAAAAACATGAAGACCACAAACCAAGAACACTCCAAGTCACATTTGTGTTATTTAGCAAAAATTTTAAAGATTTTTTATTATTACATATTAAGACCTCTCGTCTCATTCTTAAGTGCCAATGGTTGTCTGTTCTCCAATTTGTAGGCTTACTAGGTATTTTCCTAGGTTTTCAAAGCCTAAATAATCGTTTCTATTTCTCGTGTAGTAAGACATAAACATAATAAAGACATTGGTCTATTAAAGGCTAGATAAAACAACCGAATTTTTCATTTAAAATAAAATAATGGAAGAAACTTTCTACGTTTAAAAAAACACGATAAAAGTGTGAAATATCATTAAGAAGACCTCGCTATAAGTACAACTGGATTGCCAGAATAATTTTAAGCAATATTGACTACTCCAGATATAATGATTTAGTCTACAAGGTATTGATATCGTCCTCTCTGAATTTGATATCGATTTACTGGATGACAGGATGCAGGATCAGGTTCACAATACAAACAACTTGTTTTCGTTTCACAATTCGCGTTAATTTTTCAAACACTTCCTTTTTCGTCCACCCTAAGGGCGTTCGCCATAACGGTCGTGCGCGAGCTCCAACTGACGGCGCGCTCTGACTTCTCGCGCTGCCAACCGCTGCGACAGAAAAAAGCGAATTCAAGATGACAGTGGTACCAACAGGGAACAGGCCAACTGTCATAACAAATAAAATGGCGTATGCAAACACCGTGTATTATTATCCAATTAAAACTAACATTAGATGTGCATGTCAGGCGAGCGAACAAAAATAAGAGACAAAAGATCGTTTTTCAAGGCTTTACAGCATCAGCCTAAAGGAGCTATATCAAGCTGATATCAGTATGTAATATTTATGGTCAGTATCAAATAAATCGCGACAATACTAGACAAGCTTACATAAATAACTTTAGTATTCGATTGTCTTTGAGGACAAAAGGACTAGATTTTTATAATAAACTGATGTATTGACGACATAATTAACATATAATTATGATATGTAACAAACTGTGTTGTAATGTCCGCGTAGGATTTACAAGCTGTTGTTTTCACCCATTCAGTCTATAGTTCGGTTCGAGACCCGAGTGGTATTTACTAAATAAATAGACTGTAGGTAACTAATAATAACGTATAAAAGAAAAGCTTGTGAATAAATGTTGACTGAATCATAAAAAAATATATATACTTACTCTGAATATAAACTACACTGACATCTATCGTTATACGATGGTAACAATGGTATGAATACATCAAATTTCACGTATCTGCTCAGGCAGAGAATAGTCGTGTGGATTGCGCGGTGTGTAGAATAAGAGCAAAGGTTACAAGGCTCGTGGTTCGAATCCCGCGTCTGACGACATTTTTTCTGAATGAGTTGATGCGTATAAAATTTGATGTATAATTGTATGTATATATTTAATTACTAAGTGTAACATACTTTAAGAAAAACCCTGTAAGACAGCATTGTAACATATCAAGTTTTATGTAAAAAAAAAAATGGACTTGGAATGATACTTGTTCGCAGTGAACACATGCAAGGCAGATACATGTTTAATTCAGACCATCGACAACTGTAATGAGCCATGTTTTATGTTCCATAAATTAATATTTAATATCAGATCGCGTTTAGAAGTAGGCCAAGTTTTTTTCTGACGTACTCGTCTGCGGCGCTGGACCATTTCAATTAATTTTCCTTTCAACGCTCCATCAAAAAGTCCTTTCGTTTGATTTTTTTTCATCGTCATACGAAACCTTGAGGGGATTTGAGATTAAAAAAGCACGTCACTTATTCACATGGCAACCAGATGCATTGTATATTTAGGATTCGTCTTTAATGTATCATAAATATTATATTCTCAGGCTTTTAATTTAAGAATTTAATTTTCACATTATTTCATATATATATATACTGAGAGCATCGCTGCCTCCACTTTTGCGATTGTTTCGTCAGAAACAGATGGCCGTCCGGAACGCTCCTCATCGAAGTATCAATCCGATAGATTGGTTTGCAGCAACAAAATATTGCATCCCGATATCCACTCTTCTCGATCCTCTGCAATCTTCTTAAGCTCAGCATAAGAGCTACAACTCATGTCCTCGAACCTTTGCTGCAAATAATACCGTCTTGGGCGCCCTCTGGAGTTTCTACCCTCAATCATCCCTTCCACAATGTCGTGAAGAAGACCATCGTGGCGCATTTTGTGACCGATCCATCGGGCTCGCCTCTCTAAGATGGTTCTTACTAGGTGCCTATCTTCCTTGATTATCCTGAGAACCTTATTGTTCGTGACGTGGTCTCCCCAGGAAATTCCGAGAATTCTTCTGTATGTCCACATCTCAAAGGCCTCTAGTCTTTTTTTATCACTTTCAGATAAGCACCATGTCTCACAGCCGTACATCAAGACGCTCCAAACAAACGTTTTGGCTAGTTGCTTGCGGAGCTTTTAATAAATCTTTTTTGACTCAAGAATTTTAGTTTTTTTATTGAACGCTAGCCTTGCTTGAAGTATGCGACTGTTGACTTCTCTTTTTGTTCTGCCATCCCAGGTGATCGTACTTCCAAGGTATACAAACTCTTTTGCATCTTTTAGGGGTACTCCTAGCATTAATAAATTAATTTTCTGCTGCTCATTGCGGCTTACTCTCATGACTTTGGTTTTTGTGCTGTTTATCTTCATTTAAAGTTAGTACTAAATATGTTTTTCATGGATGTCAGCGCTTCAGTGAGTTCATCTTTAGTTTCAGCAAACAGAGCAATGTCGTCAGCAAACCTTATCATATCAATCTTTTGGCCGTGTAATAAGTATATAAGTAAGCAAAGTACCGATGTATATATTTTTTAATGACTTTATGGTGATTCGTGCATATAGTACGACCGTCTGATAAAACGTCCTTGCCATATGTTGATATTGGCTAGCCTGTTATTATGCTGTTACAATACATAGTCATGTAAAAGCGATCCATATTAAACACGAATAATATAACATAGTAATGAGATTAATCATAATACGGCATACATATTTTTTTGCAACCGTATATAATATATAATATAATATATAATAATTCACTTATAGAGTCGTAGTTTTTGCCGACGGGTATGGTTTAGTGGTAAAAGTGTGTGCTTACCAGCCGAAGATCGAGGGTACGATCCCCGATGAAGATTAAAAAATATATTTCATAATCGATTTCTAAATCTATGAACATCCCCGGTTGGTGTAAATTTGCCCTCGCTTGTTTAATGTCTGTCATAGCTAATTAAATCAATTAAAATTGGTGGTAGACAAAAGTCGCCCCATGAACACCACCCGTTCATGGTAATTTACTCTTTTTTTTTTTTTTAAATATATAGTTGCGTGTTGTACCCTGCGAGTTACACACTAGCTTAGATTATGCGTCTGACAAACAGTTGAAGAACGTAGGAGCCTATTCCATGTCAGCCTCGTTAAATGCGCGCGTAGCCCCGACGATTTTCTTGACGAAGTTTAACAGCAAGGGACCGTCAGAACTAAGCAGCAGTTCAGGAAAATCCTCCCATAAATGGCAGAGACTTCCAGGCGACAACACAGAATTTGTCTCCTTTTCTCATGGATGACGCACTCCATGAGAGAGTGTCTCACTGTATGTTGTATACCTGGATCAATATATAAATGCGGGCTGCAGTCTATGATGATGCCGGATCAACAATCCACATGCAGCGCTTAGTTATATGTTACATGGTATACGTTATAGAATCCAGAGATGAGATTTCAACACTACAATCTTGCAGTATTCTCCTGTATGCGTTAACACAAAAAAAAAACCGCTTAAAAGTGGCGAGCCTCAATACGAAAGTGAACTTTAAATTTGATTACTAGAAGCGTGTAGCTATAAAAAAGCAAAACTTGTTTGAATAAATGAGTAATTGATGCTTTGAATCTATTATCCATGCTATATATTACTACATATGTAATGTATACTCGTATAGAAGCCTATTATCCTGGTTCTATATTACTACATATAATGTTTACTCGTATAGAGCTGTAAGTGTAGAGATTGACAGAATATTTTAAAATTATTCATTTGAGTCGTGATTACATCCGCTTGAGATAATAATTATGATGTCTTAACCTATCGTACCCAGACATATTGTTTAACGACTTATCGGTAACGACGCGGGGCGCACTGGACGTCTGTTGCACGAAAAATTTGGTGCACGGGACAACTGGTGCACTGAATATCTCGCTAACCTAACCTAACCTAACCTAGCATTACATAGTTATTTCGTTAACGAGACCCATGGATCTCTGGACTCTACGACAACTGCAAATCCTTAAGTTAAGTTAGGTTAGTGAGACTGCCAGTGCACCAGTTATCCCGTGCACCAGACGTCCAGTGCGCCCCACTCGCTACCGATGTGTAGTTGAATGAATTGTCTGGGAACGATAGGTCGAGACACCATTTGCTATTAAAACCGCAATTATTTTGTTCTTATATCATAAATAGTTCATAATGATATATACTTTGTGTTTATATACTTGAAAAAGAGCAGATATTTTATATATAGATGTAAAATAATTTTATTCTCATATATCTGATATCTTATTTAGTAAACTAGTTTGCCTTTTGTAATTAAAATGTTTACGAAAGTTTTTAAATAATATCTATATATCTAGAGAGAATAACGTAGTATTACCTTAACAAGTTATTTAATTTACTAAAGACGTTTATCAATTAATAAATGAGTGATCAGGCATTATATATGTTATATGCTAATCTTTATTTGATTAAATACATAAATAACGATTCAATGATGTTTATTTATAGTCTTACTTTATGACTAAGTAAATAATAAAGTATTCATCAACATCTTCATCGCATATACTCGTTTATATAAAACAAACTTTAATGGAATATTGTATTTCAACATTAATATATACTCAAGTGAAATTTTAATCTTAATTTCAAATATACACTTTGACATCCTCCGTCTTTAAAAAAGACGACAAGTCACGGGTTCGTCACGTGGCAGCGTGGAGGAAGGATGCAGGAGCAGATTAACAACACAAAGATCTTGTTTTTGAAGCACAAAAAAACTCTTAGTCTTCTTCGCAGTATCTATCCGGTGGATTGGTTTGCAGCAACGAAATCTTGCATCTTGATCATAGTAAGGACCGTTATATGAAAAATTGCCGCAAACAGTATAATCAAAATAGCTGTTACAAAAAAAAAGCGAACGTTATAGGAGGATTGCCTGAACATAATGTGAAATGAAAGAAAATATATTTAATTGGTTAATTATTAATTTAATTGACCTTTTAAAATTGCTTTATTTACATGGACAAAGGTACAAGTATACTCTGTTCTTAGTACATATTTGTCGACAGTCAACAACAGAAGTGGTGTTACCTGAGGCCACCCTGAGGCCACCCTGCGGCTGAACATGTGGAGAAGCGCAACTGAGGTGAATACTTGGGTTGCCCCGAAAGAGGACCTAGCCCCTGGCCACGACCAGGGGTGGAATATATAGAGGTCCCTTAACAGACTTCGAACCGGAGTATGAAAGACGAAGACAAAAATGAAAGCCTGGCAGTTTTACAGCGGACCGACTGAATGTGACTGCGGCGTGGAGCAGACCCTGTCACACCTTCTAGAGTGTGAGCTGTGTCTGTGTAGCTGCACCCAAGAAGAACTGATGATGGCCGGAAGTAACGCCATCGACGTCGCCCACTTCTGAGCAGACAGAATCTGACCCTGTTGTTTCCGACACGATCATATATTGACATCAGCATGATGTAGTACTTGCTGACTGTTACCGAAAGCCTCGATATACAATCTTTCGTCTCTTATACCTGGTCGCTTGTCGTGCATTTATGTGCGCCATGTTGTCATTTTGGACGGGTCCACTAACGGGTGTGGTAGTTATAAACACCACCGCTCGTGGCGCGAGCGAAAGCCGAGACCAAGTGCGGAGATGGTAGTCCGTCCCCACCCCTTAGCGAGACAAAGTCGCATTACGGCCAGCGGTATGTTTCCGCTTGGCCGGAAGCTTGTAGTTTTAACGTAAATATAATCAATGTGCTTCTTAAAGAAAGTGTTTGCTTGCTGACCTGTTCCTCATCCTGCCCTCACGCGACGGAATAATACCCTTTTTGAGAGAGGAGGATGTTAATATATACTTGTATGGTACATATTTTACCTTCATTGTAAAACGCAAAATCGTTCAGGTTGCCTTGATCAATGGAGGAGTGAGCATTATGTACTCGTCTTATGTTAAATTTCGGCAAATGCTAATTTTTTAACGCCCACTATATGCTAATCTGGAAGACAATATTTACTTATAAAAGCAACTGTTAAGAAATAATATTAACTTAACCTACTAACATATTATCAGCTGACACCTGATAATTTGCGTTCATTTTGGTAAAGACGTATGTATGACATTATACCTGTAAATTTTCATTCATATATTTTTATAAGCTTGGTACGAAAAATGTAATATTCTTTAAAGCACGAATTTCACATCTAGGCAGCAGCTGGTATTCCTTTACGCTCACTAGCAATATTTAATCATTTACCTTCACAAAGCCACTAAGATGAAAATCCTGAAGATTTAGAGTAAAAGAGCAATTCCTTTGATAAATAATGTTTTTTTATGTAAACACATACAGGAGAATTACTATTACCGATGGATGGTAATAGTAATTCAGAAATCTCGTCTGTGGAATTCTATGACGCTTATCATGGTGCATATGACTAAGCGCTGCATGCGGAGTGTTGATCCGCCAACGTCATAGCCCCTGCTGAGTGGTACCGAAAATCACGATGTACAATCTTTCGTCTCTTATTTCTGTTCGCTTGTCAGACATGAATGTGTCCGCCGTATTGGCATTTTTGGACTAGTTACATAGACCGCCGCTTGCGGCGCCGGTGCGACAGCCCATCACGGGGGCGCCAGTCGTGTGCCGACCGTCAGCCAGAGCATATTGTATTTTGGCCCACCCGAATGCTGTGACTAGGTCCGGGCCATAAGTCTGTAAAAGTTATCGTAAATATATGTCAATGTGCTTCAGAAAAAGTATGTGTTATTAATCTGCTCCTTATCCTGCCAATACGCGACTGAATAACAACCTTTAAAAGAGAGGAGGATGTTAATATTTTGACATCCTCCTCTCTTTTAAAAAGTGGTTATTCCATCGCGTGATGACATGATAGGGGCAGATTTCAGAAGCACATTAACGTATATTAACGATAAAACTTTACAAGCTTGTGGCCCGGACCTAGGCCCAGCATTAGGCCGAGCCACAGTACAATATGCTCTCGCCAAAGGGCGGTAGGCAACTGATCTCCGCGCTCGGTATTGGCTCTCGCCCACGCCACGAGCGGCGGTGTCTATAACTAATGCCAATATGGCGGACACATACCTGTTTGACAAGCGAACAGAAACAGAAACGAAATATTGTATATCAAGGTTTTCGTTGCCAGTCAGCATGGGTTATATCATGCTGATATCAATATATATATAAAATATTTTCATAAATAAATATCCATGATTAGTTTGCGTGGGTGTGAAATGTCGATGTGAAATTTTTCGCTCTTTAAGAAGTGACGAAACCCTTAATTATACGAAATAATTATGCATCCTTTCGAGCCGAAGAGTCTGCCTACGCTTGAAAATACTGAGAAACGCTTAGCATACAATTCCATGAGTATCGCAACGAAAAACACACCTTTGCAAGGAAGGATGTCCAAGTGTTTTTTTTTTTGCGGCGAAAACAATCGACCGATTGAATAATTGATTGATGGCAGTCACGTACGCCAAAACATTTATTGATCATAATGTATTAATCGAATTTTTAAAAACAGTTCAAATATTTAAATGAATCCTACGAATCGATCCCGTTGATTGTCTCTTTGAAGCGTCGTGAACTCGCCCATCTGTAAAAACTAATAAATTACGTTTTGTTTGGGCAGGCTTGTTGTTGAGCTACAAGCTGGGTTATTTTTACACGGCGCCATGATCGTTATATAATAAATAATAACACTTTTTATGTAATCTAGTTTCCTTCCCGTAATAAGGCCTATGTTTTTTTTTTTTTGATAAAGTTATATTATTATTATATTAGTATTTGTATAGTGCTTTTTTATGATGGAATTGTCTTTCCAAAAGAGCTTATTTGCCTCTCTCAGTAAAAAGATCTCCTTCTGAAGGATGTCTCTGTTTTAAGCTCTCTTATGCTTTCTGGTAGCGAGTTCTAGGCCATTGGTGCCCCATAGGACTACCTCCCGTCAGCTGCAGGGTGCTTCTATTTGCTCTGGCTGATCTGAGTGTCTCATATCAGGCCAGAAGTAACGCCATCGACGTCGCCCACTTCTGGGCAGACAGGATCTGACCCTGTTGTTTCCGACACAATTATATATTTTAATAACATGATAATTACTTTCTGCACTGCTGAATACCGTCTCCTCTTTTTGATTCAGTATTTCTTATTCTTCTTTGTAGTATAAATCCGGTGCAGTGGTTTGCAGCAACAAAATTTTGCATCTTGATCTCCACTCTAATCGATCTTCTGCAACCATCTTTAGCACAACATTAGAGCTGCAACTCATGTCCTCGAACACTTGCTGAAAATACTTGCGTCTGGCGCCCTCTGCAGTTTCTCCCCTCAACCATCTCTTCCACAATGTCGTGAAGAAGACCATCGTGGCGCATGTTGTGACCGATCCATCGTGCTCGCCTCTCTGAGATGGTTCTTACTAGGTGCATATCTTCCTTGATTATGCTGAGAACCTAATTGTTTTTTAAATTTATAATTATGAATATTATTTTTATTCAGCGGGCAAAGTATTTTAATGCAAAAAACTAACGAAAATAAAATTCAAGATACTCGTATTTTTTTTCTTGCTATGTGTCTGAAATCGATAGTTAAATACTGAAAATCAATTAATCTTCGATGAATAAATAATTGCATTTTCACGCTACAATATTTGGACGAAAACTTATTATATAATATTTGCTCCACATAATTATGGTAATAAGCCTTACGCTAATAGCGCGTGTTGACCAGAGTAAGGTGTTATCCGTACCATAATTAGTTCTGTTGTCAAGTGAACTACACCTGACTAATCAATATATCGAGGAGGGTGTTTAGACAAGTGGTAGACTTCATGTACTCCACTTGGAGATTTGTAGCATTTTTTTTTTTTTTTTAATTTTATTAAAGGATTAGGCCAATACATACGGTTTTAAATTAGAAACACTTTACTTCTAAATAGTTTGTTTTGGATGTCCTTACATCTAACATGTTACTGCCTCTAGTGAACCGGGAGGGAACATTGAACGTAGTTTCCTGCAATTATATTGAGTCATCGATTATGGAGTTCATAATTTTAAAAATAAACAGCAAGTCAGTCACGGTTCTACGTCTCGTAAATGTAGATAAATTAAGTCGCCTCTCTATATCTTCACAGGAGTAGCTACTTGTCTCAAGGCCAATCAGTCGTGCTACTCTTGACAGGAAGAGTTGTTGGACTGATTCAATCCGGTCGATATGAGATATGCAAATAATGTATATACATCGTAAAACAGAATGCCGTCTTTACAGCGCCTGTATCGTCTCCATTCTTTATTACGGCTGTAAACCTTGGCATCTAACATTATCGTAAAATGAATTTTGAGAGCAGATACCTGTGAAAAACACTGTGGGTACGAGGGTTTCAGTCTGAGAGGGATGACGATGTGAGAGAATGGACAATGCAGCCTTTCATACTACTCTCGGTTAACCCTTTGGCATCGGTTGTCGGCATGTGCCGTTATAAGATTCCCCGATCGTTGACATCGGTTGACGTGGTATATCGTTTTGCTACTTTCTTACAAAAGTTTTTTATGCATCATCTGATAGCTAAAGGATACAGGAAACTAATGTGATATATGAAAATAGACCAGATAAATATATCTATGCTTCAAATACTAGTTTTAAAATTGACAGTAAATGTAATTTGTACTCAAACTGAGCCGTAATGAAAGGGTTAAGTAGACTGGTAGGGGCATGTGTTAAGGATGTCGCAGAAGAGCATAAACTACGGTGCCTTCTTCAAGCACTACGGGCTCACGCTGTTCTGGAAGGCCGTCGGGAATGATACATAGAACGTATTAAAGAGAGACAGAGCTGATATGGGATGAGGCTAAGACTGTGGCGGCTGACAGAGCCTTGTTACGGTGGTTCTTGAATGCCATATGTTCCAGTTATGCGAGCAAACATAGTGTTTTTTTTTCATTTTTTAATAATGGTTATTTGACCAAACAATGCACAGGATATTGGTTTTCTCTTTCCCTCTTTCGCATCGGTTGTCGATATATGCCGTCCAAGATTCTCCTACAGTTGACATCGGGAGCCGTGATGTATCGTTTTGCTACTTTCAGTACTCATTGTGACATCTACGGTAGGAACTTGGAACTGCAGTCATTCTCTTTATCAACCTGCATGTATTCTTTAAAGGAATCTACAAAGCATGTAAATAAATATCGTTGAGTTTCGTCACAGGAGCGATTTTTCTGTAAACCACATGTGTCATTGCCACCACATGTATGGAATTATATAATGAACGTTTGTTAAATAAAATAGTTTTTCATGCATCATCTGATAGCTAAAGGATTCAAGAATCAATGTGATATATGAAAATAGGTCAGATAAGTACATTTGTGCTTCAAATACTATTTTAAGCAAAAAAAATGGTTTGAAAAATTCACGCCGTATTGACAGTACAATTTGTATTCCACCGAGCCCTAACGAAAGGGTAAACCGTTGTTGTTATAAAGTAAGAAATTATTTTACAAAGCAACACTACAGTTTTACTATTGTAGAATTGAACTAGGAATGCCACTTCATTTGTGTGGAGTATGGCATAATGTTACAAAAATGCACGTGAGGTAATCAAAAGGATCTTGTTACATTATGACGTCCATGTCAAAAATGCGGTCGCCATTTTATAATTTGAAGCCACCTGACATTGCTGGATCACTTTATAATTGTTTCACACGCATATTATTTAACTCCCTAATCAAGAGGCTCATGACTTAACATCGTCGATCCAAATAATACGTCTATAAATGGAAGTGTCCATTGATATCAAACGTTGTTAGAAAATGTACTTCACATATATTTACTAATGATTTAAGCATTTCTTTAACCGTTTAAAGTGGTCACCCTTCTTAAGATTAACTTAAAAACAACTGACATCAGCATGATATAGCCCTTGCTGACTTGTACCGAAAACATCGATATACAATCTTTCGTCTCTTATTTCCGTTCGCTAATCGGACACGCATGTGTTGTCATTATGTAATGCCGTTAGGAGGAATAGTTATATAGATCGCCAATTACGGCGCTGGGTGTTACCAACCACGGCGCCCGGTGCCCAGTCAGTTGTGTGCCGACCGCGACGAGGGCGTATTATGGCCGGCTCGGCATGTTATTCCGCTAGGGCCGGAAGTTTGTACAGTTTATCATGAAAATACATGTGCTTCTGTAAAAGTCTGTGTGTAGTTCTTCTGCTCCTCATCCCGTCACCACGCAATTCTATAACATAACGAAATTAGAGAGGAGGATGTCCCTCTTGGCAGAGTGATCAGACTGTTCAACGATATCGCCTCGAATAATGATATATTCCACATGAGAGAAGCCCAGTTTCGACATGAGCTCCACGAATTTATTTATCAAAGTTATTTCGTGGAGTCTTCTGCTTAGCGAGCTTCGAGACTTTTCAATGATTATTGTTAATAATAATAAATACCTAATTGTTTCTCTTGTATTATATCTTATTTCAGGAGCGTATTAAATGTATTTGTAATGCTTCTAAAAGTAATAAATAAAATTGAATTGAATTTAAATTGAAAAATTGGAATATTTCCCTTTTAACATCGTAAAACATAAATCAACTAAACAATACTGTTGCAGAGAGTGCTGTGATGAAAAATAATAGCCAATCGTAATTTAACGTACTCGTATGCTAAACGTTAAAGATCACAACTGATATCATGTAAAAAGTTAGTATAAAAAAACACGTATACGGAGCAATATGTTTGTTACGTTGTGCAAATATACTCATATGTGTTCGGTAATACAATGTTGTGGTGCCTGGGTTTCCTGTTAGGTGTTATATAACCCAGTACTGTGCGCTATCTAATGTTTGCAAAAGAGTCTCGCTTGGCGAACAACGTTTTTTCTAATGGGAGATTTTTTTCGCTGAAAGTAAGAGTAGTTAACAACGCACCGGAGATATCCCAGCCAGTGACTTCACTGATATCGTGACGTCTTGCCGTATGGTTTGGATACGCATTCGCTTATAGTATTACCTTTAGAACACACAGCCACCACAAACTGCTGTGAGAGACTTTTGACTACCAGAAAACTATTCAAAATTTGATTAAACCATACAAAAAAATAAAAATTTAACGCTGATTTTACTACGCTTCAATTTGTATATTTTACTTAGCTTTATAAAATGTAAATATACTATCTTTACAGTCTTACTTGATGTTATTATTGCCATGTGTTTTATTGCTGGCGTAAATGTTATGCAGAAAACATTTGGTTTCATTAATAGTACTTGGATATAGAGTTACGTTTTAAGTGTTGATTTAGTACAAGGTGAAACTGAAAGAGAATTTAAAGTGGTTCGATTAACCCTTTCGGGACAGTTTGAGCAAATAATGATATTTGAATCTGTGATCCAGGAATCCATCAAAGATAGTGGCAATAAAATATTTACAGTTTTTTTTTTCATTTACGCTCATTACTGAACATTTAGACACCAAAAATTATTTCCCACTGCAGGTAAAACTGTATGCAGTTATAAGGCAGCCAATAAACGGGCAAAGTTACAAAGTGTATATAAACATAGGTTATATCATCATCATCAGCTTGTGTACGTTCACTGTTGATCGTAGGCTTCCCGCATGAGTCGTCATCCTTTTCGATACTTCGCCCTTTATATTTAGGCTATTCTTCTCATGTCGTCGGTCCATCTTTACAACACTTTTCTTCCCCATAGACCGTCGTCTCTTCGACATATATGTCCTGTCCATTGCCACTTGTGTAACCTATTCTTTAAGTAGCCTCCACTACTTGAGTTCTTCTTCAGATATCTTCTTTTCTCTCTTCGATATCTCCACGGCACGTTGGGTGACCTTTATATTATTGGTAAGACCTGCTGTTTGATTCAACATCTCTGCGCTCTCTTAAGTTAATACAGGGAGGATGCATTGGTGAAGCGCCTTAGTTTTAAAACATTGCGGAATTTTCGCTCTAAAAATATACTTAAGTTTTCCAAATTCTGCCCATCTCAGTTGTATACGCCTGTCGATTTCTTTTAAGAAGTTATTTCATCCTAGTTGTACTACTTATCCAAAAAAAGTATATTCACTTAAACTTTGATTTGTATTCAAATGAAGATGGGTTCAAGGAAAATGGGTCTAGTTTTATCTATGAATATTTTCAAACTGATTTTCTTCAGTGCTCGCTGTGAGTCCCAGAAATTGTGGATGTATTTTAAAGATGCTTTATGTTCTTTTATGTTAGAAAGGAAGCTCTTTCTGCATATCACCACTATGAATGAACTATATGTCAAGGTATCTGAAACTCTCGACCCTCTCAAAAGCATTATCCACTTTTCTGCATTTACAGTGGTCCGGCTGCCATCAGACCTGGTCGGATACCTGGACTTCGTTACCATAGAAGGCAATTCGAGACACGCTGTAGCATACTAATTTCGTAGCCTTTAGACTGAGGTCTATTTGACATCTAATTGATGCACCTAGAATCACGGGAAGGCCTTCATCCACTCTCTAAGTAGTAGCTTTTTGCGTGCGTCCAGTAACGGGTCCCCATCTGGGTCTCCAAAAATAGGACGGGACGAAGGTTTTCACCAAGCGATCCACTTTGCTAAGTACTCAATAAATATACTTGTAAACAGGCTTCATTGCATAGAAACTATATTTTTATTTGCATTAATTCGCAAATCTGGTCGTATCAAATTTTTTTTTTAATTCAAGGAAATGTTATAATTTGTTTCGATTTCATAATTATTCTGATTAAATTAATTTACGAAATATTTCACGATAATCATTAAACGGCGGGTATAGCTCAATGGTCAAAGCGTTTGCTTTGCAAGCCCAAAGGTCATGAGTTCGATACCCGACGGTGTTTTTTTTTATTTTTATTTTTAATTGATTTCTGAGCACTAAAATACTCCGGTTGGTGTGAATTTGATCCCACACCCGTAAATGCCAATCATAGCCTATTTATTAAAATTGGTGGTAGACGAAAGTCGTCTCGCGATGACCACCCATTCATAGTAAATTCCTGTAAGTAATAAGTATGATGCGTGAATGTCGGGTTGTAGTGTATGACGTTAGCGGATCAACACTCCACATGCAGCTCTTAGCCATATGCACCATGGTAAGCGTCATAGAATTCCACAGATGAGACTTCAGAATTACTGTGTCGGTATTCTTGTGTATGCGTTTACATAAAAATAAAATATCAATGAATGTAGTCGGAGAGAGTTTGCTTGGAACATGTCGATGATGAATATATAAGGTGATAGTTTCATTTCACAATTTTTTTAATTTTTTATTTCAGCTTGTACCTCATAATTAATACCAACGGCATTGAAAGGATTAAGTCTTATATATTTTCCGTAATAGCTCACAAACATAAAAAAGTGGCGAGACGCCACTTTAGAGTGTTTTGATAGCAAACGGTTAATAGTTTACTCTAGTGGAAGAGAAACGAAAATAGTCCAAGGTCGGATTAGCTTCCGCGAAATGGTTAGCATCAAGCATATTTTGTAGAGTCCAGCGGCAACAGAACATCGTTAGCGCGGTTCTTGTTCGATCACCGAAGGTAAGCAACTTTGGACGCGGACCGAAATATTAATGGGCTTTATAACATCACCTCATGCTAACCACGTGTCGCTGGTCATATTAAGTCGATCGTTAGAACGAAATAATTTCGGAAACGTCGTGTCAATCATGTGATCTCCTAAAAGATCCAATTAACAAATTACCTACAAATATGCCACGGACACACAGTGTTGTCTCTCCAAGTTCAAAGTTTTCGTTCCTGGAGGTCGTCGGGAAACATATATGTTCCCAGGTGGATCTTCTAGGGTGCAGAGATGTTTTAGGAGGAGTTATAGGCATTGGTAACTGACAGAACTGAATGACGGCAATTCGCGGTAACCACACTAACAAAATAAAAAGATTTTCCAATTAAAAAAACAGCACAGCTGATAAATACGCTTGTGAAACTGGCCTGGATGCGGAAGGCAGAGGATCGAAGAGGATGGAGAGTCATGGATTTTTGACGCAATTTAAAAAATGTATTTAAATTAAGCATTAACGACGTAATAAAATAATTGTATGCATTTACAATAAGTAGCGTTATGAACGGAATTTAATTGATGGCCATCTCATTACTTGAGCATGTAAGGCGTTACATTTTAGATCAGTGTTTCCCAGCATTCTTTATGCCATGCCCCACCAATTCACATTAAATAAATTAGTAATGCTTACAGATGGTCGAAAATAACAACTTTTCTCAATAAATTTTTACTTCATATAAGATGTTTCATCGATGCAACAAATTCACAAAATGAAAGTTCTCTGCCCCTGGTTTATAGTACCCCCTCCCTACCCTCCAACGCAATTCTGACCAATCAAAATATCGCATTATAAATTGCATATAAAAATTCAAATCATTCCATTATCTGCCGTTCATTTTTTTCGTTTTTTTTTCTCTTTGTATGAAAAAGAATTTGCGAGAAAAGAGCGCCAACTTCACGCCGATCGCCAAGCAAGAACATTCCGTGGAAACAGCAGTTTTAAGTGCACGCATAGATATTGTTAATGATAACTTAATCTAATAAAATGGTAATTATTAATATAATATTTTAAGCCCCCATGCCGGCCAGATGGATACCCTAGATCTTGGATATCTGCCCAACACATTTTTCATTTGATTTTTACATAACGTTATGCAAAACACCGAGAGGAATGGAGATCGAGATGCAAGATTCTGTTGCTGCAAACCAATCCACCGGATTGATACTACGAAAAAGATACAAAACAACAGAACGATCGACTTAACGTTTGGTCTTACTACTATATATTTCCAATATAATACTGCATACTTCCAATACAAAACTTCTTATTTCCGATGATATACTTCACATTACCAATGTATGTATATACAAGATTATTTCATAGTCTTTAGTTGTTTAACTTTTCGTCTATTTTATTTTTTTGGAGTTGTAGTAAGAAGAAGTTGAAGTAACTTCTCAAAAGAAATCAACAGGCGTATACAACTGGGATGGGCAGCATTTGGAAAACTAAAGTACATTTTTGAAGCGAAAATTCCGCAATGTCTTACAAACTAAGGCGTTTAACCAATGCATCCTCCCTGTATTAACTTATGGCAGAAAGACTTGGAATGTAACAGCAAGTGTATTAACCAATGACGCAGAGACGTGAAGTCTAAGGTCTTACCCAAAAAATATAGGTCACTCAGCGTGCTATGGAGAGATCCATCCTCGGAGTGTCGCTAAAAGATAGAATCCGAAAAGATGAAATACGCACAAGAACTCAAGTAGTGGATGCTACCCAACGAATAGGCACACTCAAATGGCATTGGGCAGGACATTTTTGTCGAAGATACGACGATCGATGGGTAAGAAAAGTATTAGAATGTCGCCCAAAAACTGGCAAACGAAGAATTGACCGACCCCCTGCAAGAAGGACTGACGACATAAGGAGAATAGCAGGAGAGACATGGATGCGGAAAGCGAAGGATCGAAGAGGATGGAGACTCATGCGGGAGGCTTACGTTCAACAGTGGATGATGATATGAGTAATTCATTTGGGATTTTTATGTACACATGACAGGCCTGTTTTCAGAAGAATTAAATAAGACAAGACTTTTTCTAATAACGCATAATATATTAGTATGGACACTTAGGATCCCTACTAGTATTATCAAATATATATACGAATCACTTAAACAGACTTTGTACTCTTGTAATTGAAATCGAAAGATTTGGAGTCAGCGTGCATGCAAAAAGCAATATATATTTAGAGATTTCTCACACAGAAGACAAAAAGGTAGGCATTCGTCGTGCACAGCAGGTATAAATCCAAATTTAATAAATTCCTCCCAGCACTGACGTTTTTTAATTTTTGATTTTGGTTGATCACTCATTTTGCAATGGGCTATAAGAGATAAATAATAATATAATAATGATTTCTTAATGGTCAAGGATTGAAATATGTAAAAAGAAAACAATAATATTATTAGGGAATTGAGACGTTAAGGGTATGTGTTTTGCGATAGAGAGCAGCTCTTGGTCACACGTGTAGCCAAATGAAGTAGCTGTCAAACTTCGATAATCAGTATTGCCAGTATGCAAAAATAACGGTCGATGAAATTGCTAAATGCACGTGGGTATATTTAGTCGTGAATGAATATATTGTATTATAAATTTATATGTGGAAAAGTTGATAATTGCCAATGGGAACACTGTTTTAGATAAATGTCGAAGAAGGTTCGAATTAATTCCAATAACGCAACAGAGGCACATATATTTTTATGAACCCATTAATTTTTTACGGCTTTTCAACGAGCTTACAACGATAAAGTAAAACAATCATGTTTATTGCTGTCACCGGCGCTACGCACAATGGCCCTGAGTGCTCGCCCATATTTTAAAATGTCAAATGTGGTCTAACACTCGTAATGAATTATAATTTATAGCCTAACGTCTAATCGACTCTTCATCATATCTGTGATTCAGCCCATCCTTCTACGTAGTATCAATCCGGTGGATTGGTTTGCAGCAACAGAATCTTGCATCTCGATCTCCTCTCCTCTCGGTCCTCCGCAGCCCTCTTCAGCTCAGCATAAGAGCTACAACTCATGTCCTCGAACACTTGCTGCAAATACTCCCGTCTAGGGAACCCTCTACAGTTTCTACCCTCATTCATCCCCTCCACAATGTCGTGAAGAAGACCATCGTGGCGCATGACGTGAACGATCCACCGGGCTCGCCTCTCTGAGATGGTTCTTACTAGGTGCCTATCTTCCTTGATTATCCTGAGAACCTCATTGTTCGTGACGTGGTCTCTCCAGGAAATTCCGAGAATTCTTATGTATGTCTACATCTCAAAGGCTTCTAGTCTTTTTTTATCACTTTCAGATAAGCACCATGTCTCACAACCGTACATTAAGATGCTCCAAGCAAATGTTTTGGTAAGATGCTTGCAGAGCTTTAAATTAATCTGCTCATTATCCGGTAACTAATGACAGTACACTCGTATGCAGAGGTATCTTGCCATACGAGTGCCCCATCTTAGAGTTTTTTGAAATACGAGGCGTCGAGCGAGCGATTTTTTGCTTTGAAATCGAGCAAAATTTGAGATACGAGCAATCGGCTTAGCGGGTCGGCCGGTTGCACACGAGACGCGCGTCACGCTTTCCCGCGTGAATCCCACGGCCACGGTCAGAGAATCCGTTATCAGTGTGCTATTTCTACAAGTGCGATAAAGGAGATTTTGGGAATGTGGGAGAGAGTTTCACATTTCGTGGAAAAGAAACATCCAGAAAAAGTCGCAACTGGTCGTGCATCGGAGCTATTTAATGGCACTTTCCTAGAGCATTTCCGGAACATTCTGAAAGGGAGGAAGAAAAATACCTCCTCAGACGTGTTCTTTTAAACGGCCTACAGGTGAAAGTGAGAAAAGCGTGGCAAAAAGGTAAAGACTAGTGAAGAGAAAAAGCAGTGACAAAAATAAGCGAGACTACTCTTTATAAATCTAGTTTATTTTATTACATAATCTTTTATTATGTTTTTGTACAATATTTGTCGTTTGCAAATATTTTTTTCTTATTTAAAATCACGTAACAAAAATAACTGTGGTGATTTTTGGGGCTGGGACGGATTAATGGCAGTTCAATTAATGTCAATGGGGAAATTTACTTTGAGATACGAGTAATTTTAAATACGCGCAAAGTTGCGGAACGAATTAAACTCGTGTGTCGAGGTACAACTGTATGTTGTCCAGCATTGGGTCTAGGCAGGATATACTCGCAAAACAATAATCATATTGTATACGAACGAAAAGAAAATCATTTAATGTTTACAGAGCTAAGTTGTAAGACAACAAAAGGTCACGCCACGTGTGAGTTTCACTATGAATACATGTATGATAACGCTAAACAAGGATTGAACTGATAATATTGCTATACAGGTATACTTTCAGTAAATAAGATAGGTTTTCATTAGAAGATACGAGTATTTACATACAATCTTCGATCGTGAATGATTTACTCGAATGAAAGAAACATAACATATCGTAACGTCTTAGTTAAAGTGTGTAATAACTGCGTAGATATTATACAATAAACACTTTTCACCTGCAGCTAAACTGTATATTTATATAATAGTTAAATCACATCACATCACATTTTTTAAGCAATAGAGTTGTACGAAAATTACACACTTGTATGAAAATCGACTGTAGAAGTCTATACATTAAAACCATACTGCAACTATGATAAAACACGTGATAATTTCGTTTTTAATTAGGTTTTCACAGAGAGAAAAATTCACGCCTTATTGACAGGGTAATTTGAATTCCACCGAGCCGTAACGAAAGGGTTAAAGGCTTATTCAGTAAATATAACATTTAAAAAAAATACATACATAATTATTCAATAACAAAATTAATTAAGGTTGTCTAGTATAGTTTATAAGTTGTAAGGAAGTGTAATGTATTAAACGCTCTTGAATGTCCGGATCAATCCATAGCAATAGTTTGACCGTGAAGCGAATTCTTAGACGACACCAAACACCAATACATTATTCCAGAAAATACTTGCCACATGATGAACAAGTGAGATGTGCAGACATTAACGGCCTGAAACCATCTCACTTCAAGGTA
Organism: Glossosoma conforme; assembly: GCA_022606575.1. Lineage (NCBI taxonomy): Eukaryota > Metazoa > Arthropoda > Insecta > Trichoptera > Glossosomatidae > Glossosoma > Glossosoma conforme. The sequence goes on along the minus strand of JAGTXR010000356.1, from coordinate 1,824 downwards.
TGTACTAAATTTATTGATTCGTCCGTGCGTACGTATTCATAGAAGCAACTTAGTTGTTTTACTTGATGCACTTACTGTAAGTGATGTGTCTCGTTAAGAAAGCAGAGCTCTACTCTTCATATAAATTTTAGCAAAAATAACGCTGATTTGTGATGCCGTTCATCAGTTCATGTGGGAAGATATTTAAATACTGATGAAATACGATTTAGAAGGCACACATTTTTTCTTGTATAATAATATTGCATAATATTTATTCTTCCCATATATATCACATATGGAAAAAATCCTGCTGCTCAGTTCTGTTATTTGCCATAGTCATGCCTCGTCTTTGCTCCTGAAAGTCCATCGAGGAATATATATGTTTCCTGACAAGCTCCAGAGAAGGAGTATGGGGATGTGGGTCTGGAGAAGAGATGGCCGCTGTAGTATCGCTTGGATATTTTGGGTGATTTGTAACTAAGATTTTACAAAGGAGATCGCATGATCGGTCCGATTCATTTTATCCTATAGAGTGGTTCAACCAAACCAACGTTTATTAACACGACTGTTTTTACTCCTTTTTACTTCTTCCCATAAGCGTTTCACTTCTGAAATATATGGTCACCACAAATTGTCGCCATTCAGTTTTGTTAGTTCCTATTGTTTATGGCTCATTCCAAGATATCTCGAGGTTTAAATTGAATTTTGGTCTTAAAAATTGACTCAACCCGTCCAGTAATACGCGGTTATCCACCCAAAATTCGGTCCACGTTCAATATTACTTGACTTACAAAAAAGGATACTGTTCTTAAATTGAATTACGTTATTGGTACTTAAGAGGATAATTCCTACAACTGTAACATATACAATATCTTCGTACGACAATTTTTCTTATAATGCCTCGGATACTGAACCCGCCTCCTCTAACTCGGGGCTGTCTGTCTTGGAGATCATTGGCAACCATATATGTTCCCAGGTGGACTTTCGGCTACAGAGAAGTCTAGGGATGAGCGATGGAATGACGGCAATTTGATGTGACTATATGTTACAGATATGGAACGGTTTTGAGGATGAGAAACACTCAGTGGAATGTTGAACTGAACTTCATAGTCTTGAATTCACACACAATCCATTCATCAAATTCACACCAACAAGAGGTATTTATAGAACTTTGAAATTCGCGGTAAGTATGTAATCTTAGTCTATTTGATAACACACACGTAATAATAAACAGAACGACTTTTTTCAACTACGATACTTTTATTTAGAATACATTTTTCAATTTCAAAACTATGGAATTCCATTTTATTTTTAAATGAAGATCTAAGATAAAATTAAATATTCAAATGAGCTAATATATATAAAAAAAAAAATTTGTTCTGAGTAGTGAATTATTGTTTTTAATAAGCAAGTATGAACAAATATTTTTCTTTAACATGTTTTAGTCATTAAGCGTTATGATTTAATGTGCTGGCGTGGGATTTTATGTAACGATTCGATACTGTTTTTTTTTTTAAATTTAATTTCACGATAATAATTCGTCTATCAGTCAAGTTTGTCCGAGAACAGTTATAACTAATTGTAACTGATATGTTATAATTACGATTAATTATTTCAGCCTTATCGAGATATCGTTAAGTGGTTATGCCAACGGATTGCGAAAGAAATATTTCATAATGCAAGAGGCCAAGATTTGTGGCCTTTCGAGCTATGTCTTTGGTTATTAGGAGTGTATTGTTGTTTTTCAAAAAAATAACTTCACCCGTTCGCATCGGTACCAGATATATGCCGTGTAAGATTTCCCACTGTTGACATCGGTTATCCGTGATACATCGTTTTGCTACT